>MU185527.1:110736-121506 GCA_016904865.1 Pissodes strobi
GAATCGGTTGTTAGATTGTTGATAATATTAGTTCCTTAGTAATACTTTATGACTAGAAGAATACCTACTTATAAATATAAGAAGTTGAGAGAGAGAGTCCAAATTTATAATTTCCCATATCTTATCGATGTGTGATATAACACGGTACTTTTACACCGATCCATCAGAAATCTGACGATTCCATTCTAAAAAGGGTTATCAAAACAGACCTAATCTCGTTATCTTGAGACATTGTTGAATTAGAGAAAATGATAATATATGTAAGTACAATAATTAAATCTATATCTATCAATGTATTAAATAAACGCTGCTGTACACAGGCGGCTCGTGAGAGAGTACGTTGAGGCCTCCTAGGAGTTTTTTTATGGCAATGGCACACACACTAATGGGAGATCCTATGGCGCTCGACGAGCGGTGTGTGTGCGAAGATGTTGATTGACACGGTTCTTGAATAGTTGTAGGTTGTAATTAGGGGGAAACTCAGATGTCCTGCAAGGTAGATTAACATTAACGAGCGGGGTGAAATGGCGTCGGTGGAGGGGTAGATTAAATAAAAGCTAATATATTCATTATAGAGTTTGACGTTGGACTGAATAAATTCACAGTTTTAGCATACTACAACAATTAACAAAATGGGGCCGATTTTGTCGTTTTACGGTTTTTTCCTCAGAAACACATAAATTGAGTGTTTTTACCAGCGCTGCCAACCTCGGAAATTTGTATTACCATACTTTAAGCCTGTAACCCACCACGAATACCTAGTAGAAAAAACAATAGAAGGAAATAGGAGCCTAAAACATATAATGAAAAAATCGAATGGACAGCATCAAATAATTGCTATAAAAACCAAAAAGGGAAAGAAGAGTGAGACCAAGATAACATCAAAACAATAACTGAAAAATTATATGAAGAACTTTATAGCACAAAGATAGAAAAACCAAAAAGAATCAAACAACAAAGAAAAGTTTTGAATGTAGGGTCGGAAGAGATTCCAGAAATCACATTAGATGAAATAAATCACGCTTTATCTCAGATGAAGAATAACAAGGCACCAGGTGAAGATAATGTCATAACAGAAATGATAAAAGAAAGCGGGGAGGTGGTGCTTCAAAAGCTAAAAATAATCTATAACTTATGCCTCCAAGAAGAGAGAATACTCGAAGACTGGAATAACGCACTAGTAGTACTAATTTTTAAGAAAGGAGATAACACCAATCTTCAAAACTATCGTCCCATAACCTGCTCTCCCAGTTTTTCAAGCAGTTTACTCGTATAATTTGTAACAGATTAACTGATAAACTTGACAACTACCAGTCAGTGGAACAAGCTGGGTTTAGAAAAGAATATTTGCTAACGCTTAACATACTAATAGAAAAAGCAAATGAATACAATCTATCACTAAGCATGGCCTTCATACATTTCGAAAAGGCCTTTGATTCAGTCGAACACTGGGCACTAGAAGAAGAACTAAATAAAGCAAGAATAGACCATCGATACGCAAACATACTTAAAAAACATATACCAGAATGCAACATCAATAATTAGACTAAACACAGAAACAGATAAAATAAAAATTGAAAGAGGAATAAGGCAGGGAGATACGATATCACCTAAACTGTTCACCCTGGCCTTAGAAGGAATATTTAAAAAACTCGACTGGAATAACAGAGGAATTGAAATAAATGGAGAACGACTGACTAACTTAAGGTTTGCAGATGATATAGCGATCATAGCAGACAATAATGAGGACCTGAAACAGATCATCCTAGAATTAAATGAAGAAGCGAAATATTAAGAAGACTAAAGTGATGTGTAAAGAAGACCCGGAAATATCATTAGAAGGACAGCGGCTAGAAAATATAGAAGAATACATATATCTCGGACAACTTATAACATTAAACAAAACAAATAAAGCTAAAGAAATAGAACGAAGAAGAAGACTAGGATGGGCTGCTTTTGGAAAATTAGCTCATATACTCAAAAACAAAAAAAATATCGATGCATCTGAGATCTAGGGTTTTTGATCAGTGTATCCTACCAATACTTACAGCCCAGACATGGATACTAACGAAGGAGATAACATCGAAACTCAAAGTAACACAGAGAGCAATGGAGCGAGCTATGCTGGGTATATCTCTGCGAGACAGGAAAAGAAACGACTGGATAAGAGACAAAACAAAAGTAAAAGGTATAATTGAAACAGTCACAAAATTGAAATGGGAATATGCGGGACATGTGGCAAGGCGAGAGGATGGCAGATGGAGTACAAAAATTATAAAATGGAGACCATATCTGGGAAGAAGAAACCGAGGAAGACCCCAAACAAGGTGGTATGATGACCTAAAAAAGACTACAGGACTAAATTGGATAAGGGAAGCACAGAATAGAAACAACTGGAAATCTAGGGAGGAGGCCTATGTCCAATTCTGGATGAAGGAGGGCTGATGATGATGATGATGATGATGAAGCCTGTAATTACCGTATTTGAAACAAAATTATACCGTACACAGTCACAGCTAGTAAAAACAGAATCTTGGAGAAAATATATTTATCTTTTTTCAGATCAACATCCATAAACTTTTGATTTGCTATAACGAAATAAGCAAACATTTTACCACTACATCAACTTTAAATTAAAAAAAAATCCCTGAGCTCAATATTGACATTTTTTTGGTTGGATAGATTCATTTGGACTCCAATCACTATCAGACATATAATAAAATGTGCAAACAAGACAAAATTTACAATAATAATCACCGAAATAATGCACTCTACTCGTGAAATTGTTTTTATAAGACTTGGTATTTCCCCGAACTCATTCCCAATAAAAGTAAACTGACAAACAACAACATTTAAATCCGTGTTGTCATATTTCTATAGAGAAAAAATAATGATTTAATGATTTTCTATTAGATGAGTGATCAGTTAGCACTTGTTTTTATTTTTCGTCATTTTCTTTTTGATATAAACTCAACAAAAAATACTAAAATTATAAGGATATTGGTTATAGTAGTAATTTACCGTAAAATTGCGTACGGTAACCATATTCCGTATTTGAGCTGAACCATACCGTTGGCAGCACTGGTTTTTACGTCATTTTTAGACGTTTTTTATTGGCGAAAATCTAATAGTAATCAACTGTCTCGCGGGACAGTGGAGCGAAAAGGGATGCTGGCTGGGGTAAAACAGTCTATAAAAATAGAAAATATTCGGTTTGCAAAAACAAATTTTGTTAAAAATATGTGTTATTTTTAAAAATATTCCAGTGGCGTAACAAGGGTAGGGAAAGAGGGCTCCACTTTCCCGTTGATTATTTTTTTTTTGATTCTACTAATATTTCACTTCGCGCATGGCCCTCTGCTCGCTCCGGGAGCGCAACTAGCTCAAGGCATGCCCAAAAAGAAAAAATATATTTTCGGGTGTGTATTGCCTATATTTCTAGTGTTATTGTGAAGTGGTGCTGAAAATATCTGTCAAGACTCGAAATGTGGTGACTTCTCTGCTTTTTTGAATCAAATAAGTATATAGTTTTTATTTTGAGCATGCCTTGGGTTAGTTTTGTTTCGTTGCGCCCCCGAAGCTAACGGAGGGCCATGCGCGAAGTCAAATATTAGTAGAATGATAAAAAATTAATCAACTGCAACTGAACGGTGGTGTCCTTTTTCCCTAACCTTGTTACGCCACTGGAATATAAAATAACATATATTTTTAACAAAATTCGTCTTTGCAAAATGAATATTTTCTATCTTTATACCTACACTTTTTTACCCCACCCAGCACCCTTATTCGCCCCACTGTCCCGCAAAACAGTTGATTACTATTAGAGGTTTACGGCAAACACGTAAAAACACTCAATTTGTGTGTTTCTAAGGTAAAAACGGCAAAATAGGTCTGGACCCGTCAACTAAAAAATAAACATAAAAACAGCAAAAGTTCAGTATATTAACGATTTACGCTATTCGCAGGGGATCACGAGGATCACGATCACGACAATCAAAAATCCTCGGGTGACCGATCAATGTTCCCAAGTCAGTATCGATCAATAATATGGTTTAGTTAACCGACGGCATATATTTTATTCTTAAGGATCCTGACGAGTCCTGGGCTGCGCACGCATAAAAATATTTACGTTTACATTTGTATTTTTTTTGCACTTCATGAAATGCCCTCCGTTCGCTATGCTCGCTCCGAAGGGCAGTCAAACGAAACTAACCCAAGGGATGCCCAAAATCAAGGAAAAAAAAAAACGTTTTACAATCATAACTTTAAAAAAAATCCTGTTTTGCCACTGGAATCGAACCGGGGCCGCCGCCATATCAGAAACGCAGTATCTAACCACGGAGCTAAGAGGTCCACTGCAATTAATTCTCTGGACCATAAAGACATCTATTTGTCAGAAATGTGTTTATGATGTCCGCGCAAGCCCAGGACTCGTCAGGCGGTAAGACTGGTTACACCAAAAACTGTCTCAGATGCCGCCTAAAAAACCTGAGTGAAGCTGCGGGAAGATGGTTGAACACCTTTGCACCCTCATGATTTCTGCGTTAGAGTGGATGTAGGTATGGGCAGATGTAAATTGTTTTGCTGACACGTCATAAACCTAAGGTTTTCTGCCATGAATCTATACCAATTTTTAAATAGAAGGCTGGCAATTTTCAGTATATAAATACAAGTCACTGTAAGGATTCTCTCCAGAATGAATAGAGGGCGGCAGGATTCCCGAGTTTTTGCCTTGCATATGTATCTGAGAGCCCTTTTTTGTAACATAAAAAGTGACTGGATAGGAAAATTGCTAGCATTACCCCAGAAACAGATGCTGTAGCGAAGACTTGACTCAACAAAGGCAAAGAAAACAGATCTACCAACTGCCGCGCCAAGCTCTTTAGCCGCCACCCTAACAGTAAAGCAGCCACTTGATATTTTGTTAGCAAGATCAACTATGTGGTTCTCAAACTTGAGCTCATTATTAATGACTACAACAAGGAATCTGCTGCTAGGGAGCTGCACAATTTGAGTCACCGCCAACCGACACACCTCCGATGGCTATGCCAGAGAACTGTGGTGTCATCGGCAAATAAAGTGAATTTTCCTTGAATGTCAAGATTTATGAGGTCATTGACATACAGGAGAAGAAGTATGGGACCCAAAACAGAACCCTGCGGCACTCCCCATGTTACCAACCCATATCCAGAGGACCCAGAGCCCACGAAGGCACACTGACGATGACCCTTAAGGTAGGAAGAAAACCAGGATAATGCCACGCCTCTGAAACCATAGCAGTGAAGCTTCCGAAGCAGAATCTCATGACTGACACAGTCAAACGTCTTTGATAAGTCACAAAAAACCGCCGCGGAAACTCCACCACCATTAATCTGGGCCTACAAATCATAAAGAAAATTGTTCACTGCATCATTAGTATTGTGACCCTCTTGAAAGCCAAACTGAACTTTACTAAGTATATTATTTGACCTCAGATAAGACATGACACGAAATTTAACCAGTTTCTCAATCAGCTTTGATAGAGTGGACAGAAGAGAAATGGGTCTGAAGTTTGACGGTTCATCCAGACTGCCACCCTTATGAATTGGGATAACTTTGGCTGATTTTAGACAGTTCGAAAATGTACTCATCGTCCACGAAACATTGATTGCGTCAGCAAGTGTTATCAAAGGTACATCAGGCATTTTAAGGACAATCTTAGCGGAAGACTTGTCATCTCCAGAAGAATTTTTGTTAGGACTCTCTTCAGTTCAATCAAGTCGGTGGGCAGAAAAAAGAAAGAATTTTGGAGAGTTATGTTTGACATGTAACCAAGAGGTTCAGTTGATGGATTGAGAATTTGTTGGAGATTCTGGGCGATATTACAGAAAATTATACAGAAAAAAAATATATATAAATTCTGTATACACAAGTCATGTAATTTTATTTTATGATGCCTTGGGGTGGCATTCACCAAATCCTCCATGGTGCAGGTACTTGAGCACAGCTCACACTGCATGAGATGGGTGGTGGTTCGAGTGTGTCCACAGTCACACAGTGCCGATTCATTTAAGAGGCCCCATCTGCGCATATTCTCTTTGGATCGTGTGACACCAGAGCGCAGAAGCGTCTAGGTACAGACCCCGGCCGTTTTATTTAAAGCTTCAAACCCCGTGTTATGCAACCAGCATCACCTTTTTGATTAAATGCATATTTCAGTACGTTCTAGCAAAGTTTCTGCAAGGCCTGGGTGGTGTAGAGGGTAGCGTGTTTGCGTCCCGTGCCGGCGCTACGGGTTCGATTCCCTTCGGTCGCGACAGATTTTTTTTTATTGTTTACTTTTTATATTAGTTTAGGGTTAGTTTGGGTTAGCCTTGGGTTAGCTTTGGTTAGGTCTTGTTGATTGAGCCCCCGTAGCGAGCGAAGCGAGCGAAGGGTCATGCAAAACTACCATACATAATACCACGGGATAGGGTTTGAAGCTTTAAATAAAACGGCCCGGGTCTGTACCTAGACTCTTGTCCAGAGCGCAACCTGTTAAGAGAGTTCTTCAATTGGAACTAACCATTCCCTAAAGGTGCGTGTTTTCCTCTCGCCACATTGCCGGACTCACTTGCTGCGGTGTCCCGACGATGTTCTCTGCTGTGTGCAGGAAACTTTCTAGATTTTAGTCGGCGGCGAGCTGGCTGGTGTTCGTACAGCGGGTGGGCTGATAAGGTCGACGCCTTTGTCTTTTCTTTCCTGGCTGCCGTTTTCCTTTTGATGTCTGGTGGGGCCACGCCTGCAAGGCAGTGCAACTTATCGGTCGGGGTTGGTCTCAGACAGCCTGTGATGATGCGGCAGGATTCATTGAGCGGTATGTCCACCTGCTTGGCGTGGCTAGAATTGTACCACGCTGGGCACGCGTACTCCGCTGTTGAATAGCACAAAGCAATAGCTGTGGTTCTCACTATATGCAGGCTGTGCCCCCCATGTGGTGCCCGTTAGTTTGCGCACAAAGTTGTTTCTCGCGGCAACTTTGTGTTTCGTGTTCATGCAATGCTTTTTATAGATCCAGGGTGACGCCTAGGTATTTTGGTGTTGCGCAGTGTTCCAGGGGCACTCCATCCCAGTTAAGTTGTAGGCTTCTTGCAGCTTGCCTATTCTTTAGGGGAAAAGCGCAGGTTTGGGTTTAGCCTGGGTTGGGTTCCACTTATAGTAGGTGGCAAGCTGTTCGAGAGCCGCTGACAGGTTCTGTTTGACAGTGTCAAAGCTATCTGCTTGGGCGGTAATGGCGCAATCATCTGCATATATGAAACTTTCGGTGCCTTGGGGGAGGGGCTGGTCGTTGGTATAAATGTTGAAAAGTGTTGGGGCCAGTACACTGCCTTGGGGAAAACCATTTTTCTATGTCCTTCACCGGCTTCTCTGTCCCTGGAAACCACGAAGAATCTTCGGTTCTGGAAGAGGTTTCCAATCAGCAAGGTTAGTCCATTGTCCCTATTCAGTGCGTATATTTTCCCCAGTCGGTGGTTGACTGTATCGTAGGCTGCTGATAGATCTAGAAAGACAGATGGCATAGTAGAGAAATCGGCCTATAGTTTTTGGGATTGTTACGTTCTTTGCCTGGTTTTAGGATGGCAATAAGTCGGGATTTTCCCCAGATTTTTGGAGATTTGCAGGATATCATGCAGTTATTCATCACGTTGACTAACCATTTCCTTGTTACAGGTCCAAAGTGCTTTATTTGCTCGACGCATATATCATCAAGGCCGGCTGCTTTCCGCATTTTGTACTTACTGATCGCCTTCTCCAGTTCTGCCAAGGTAAATGGCTTGGAGAGTTCTTCGCTCTTCTAAGGGGGGTGTCGTTCTACGCCCCTCATTTTTGTCTTTAGGTTGTCAGAACGTGGTGGTTTTCTATTTGCGAGAAGCTGATGTGCAATTTGGTCTGATGTAACGTTCGTGGAATATTTGATTTGGTGGGGTCGTTGGATAGGCGTTTTATGAGTTTCCAATCTCTGCCAAAATCAGTTTCTTCCATCAGTTTGGTCCATTGCTCCCTTCTCACTTCTGATATCAGGGAGGTAAGAACTCTTCCTTTGGTGAGGGTTTCTTCGCTGAAGGGGTTTCTTTCGAAGAGCGTTTGATACTCTTCCAGTAGCGCTACTGCTTCCTGGGTAAGTCCTAGTACGTAACTTGTTCTGCATCCCCTTGGAATAGACGCTCGGGAACAGGTTTTGACAGTGCCCACGAAGCTGTCTTAGTTCTCTGGATCTGGGCTATATTTCTGGACTCTCTCTTCTAGTATTCTGGTGAATTTGGGCCAATCTGCCTTCCTGAAATTATATGTCCCTCTGAACTTTCTTTGTGGTAGAACTATTGGCAACATTTGGCACATGATTGGGCGATGTTGTGTATTTGGGCTGGGAGCACAGATGGACTTAAAGCACTGTTGTACTATTTCCTCGCCGACGAATAGGAGCTCCGGGTTATATCAGCGACGCCACCTACCGCTGTTGAAAGATGGGGGGAGTTTGCTGTTGTGGATAAGTGCCAGGTGGTTTGACTCGGCCCACGCGCCAGATGAAAGGCGTTTTCTGTTTACCGAGTTTTACTGGTGGTTGAAAGTGGAAATCTACAGTTGGGGGCTTCTACGACATGCAATTTTATCTGCTACTTCTCTCACAGGCGACAAATTCCAGTAATTCCCCGAACCCGAAAATATCATAAATATATAATAACCGATCGATTTTAGATTGTAGTTTTATCTCTTTTTAATACATATTAATTACGTTTGCGACATGCACCTTGTCGTTGCTTTACATTCGATAGCCAAAGAAAAGATTTGATGTTAACTATGAAGTAAACTATATAGATTGAAATAGTGCACATTTAGCACAGTTGAAAAATCGGTAGATATATACGTTCATAGAATCGTTTGCGTTTTTTTTTTTTGAAAAGTGCTAAATTGTACCTTTTTACCTGATTGTACCCGTGTACTCTCTGGCTATATATTGTACTCTTTTTGGTACAATTGTATTGCTTGTAAAAACCCTGGGTTATTTCAAAGACATTTTTTAAGTATATGTCTTTGGGTTATTTACATCATATTCGTTTTCCAGCTGTAGCCATATTTTCATTTGGTCTTTATAACATGGTTGCGTCATTCATTTTAGCCGATGATTCTCATTAAATTGAGGTTTGTGGGTATAATGACACACGGGTAAAATTAGGCCGCATAAGGCATTGCTGACTAAATCTTAAATGAAATCCCCTTTATTTGACTTGCCTATATGAACTTATTGAAACCTTTTTATTTCGCATGATTCGAATGAGACATTTTAATAAAATGTCATTAACTGTTGCAATACTTTTAATTGTAATTACCATAACTTTTCTACTGACCGATGAAGCAAACCGCTTTTTGTTCTTTAACCTTGGGCGCATAATTACTTAATTTGTTAATATTCTGCATTATTAAGTAGTTATTAGAATCATTACGTCTTTCAGTGACATTTAATCGCATTTAATGAATAACTAAAAATAATGACGTTTTTGCGTAATTTTCGGACAGTAGATATTACTTATTTTTAAATTGGTTTTTATCATATTGTCAAATCGAAGCATGTCTATTATGCACAACCATCCATTTTTCATTATTATTATCATAAATAAATATTTATTATATGATTACGTATATGCATAAAATTCCAAGTAAAGTCGTAATAGGTACGTCCCTGCTTGCGTGTTAAGGTGACGACATTTTGAAATTCAAAACCCAGTTTTGTTTTGAAACGAAACGGGAGCAGCCCAAACATCACTGGCGAAGCCCGCTAATTGTCCGTGTTAGCTGATTGGTAAACTAATTTCAAACAAACTACTGATTGGTGCTCTAATGAAGCAACTTGAGAGGCATAGAATGATGCGAGGTAGGTAAGGTGTCAACACTTGAAGTGGGAAATAAGAAACGATTTTACCGAACATTGTATAATATAATAAGTTTATTGATCTAACACCGCGATCAAAATAAGATCAACTTGCAATAGGAATGGAATAATGACCCATTAACGATATATTAACATATCAAAAAAAATCAACTCTTTCTAAGATTGTACCATTAGTTTTTATTGTTTAGCATGCGTTGGGTGTCCAGTATTCCGATAGACGATTATTTCAATATATAAATTCAATACAAATACAATATACTACAACAAATACAATTGCATATAAATATTGGTCCTAAAATGATATTATGCGATGGCTGTATAAAAAGTAAGATCGGAAGTACCTACAACTGGTTTTGCTCTAATTTGGGACGTTTTGATTCTACAGGTACTAAAATTGGTTTTTATTTTACAAAAATACATGGAAAAAAAATGTTATTGGCCATCTCTCCCTCAGTGTTTGGGTAAGATGCCCCACACAGAGTGGTAGTGATGGCCTCTATAACTTCGATATAAAATAATGACCAAAGTAAGTTAAATCTTCTTTTTAGTAGCTATTCTTCCACAGGGATCGCAAAAATTAACAAATTTGCTGCATCCATCGTGAAACCATTGCTCGCAGTGTATACATTTTACCCAGTCATCTCTCTTGGTGGTCTTGGAATATTTTTCTCCATATCCCACGCACTCATCATTTTCAATTCAATTGTCAGAGCTACCATCTTCTAGCATAGTAATTCTGGAATGGCTTCTGGATTGAACGGATATGATGTACACCAGTTGCTTTAAAAGCGGATATTGCGTTTCCTGGTACTGCTGCCTTACACCATGCCTCATTCATTAAATGTCCAAATTGGAGACAACCA
>MU185527.1:121906-135588 GCA_016904865.1 Pissodes strobi
TTATTTGCAGCAACAGCATACGCAGATTTTAATGACTTAAAAACCGTCCTGTCGAGAGGTTATAACCATTGACACAGCAATGAGAGCTGTGACCATCCACCAACAATAAAACATTACCTTCAGCTTTGCGCGGTGTAAAGTGAGTCTTTAGCCACCTTAAAAACAAATCTAAATTTATGCAGGCTAATTTTTCATTCATGTAGATCTTAGACCCCCATCTTCGCATTCAGCTTCCAGATTTGTGTCTTTAAATATACTTATTGGAGGTATAAATGTACCCTCAGCGTTACAGCGTGGAACGACTGTAATTATTGTTTCCCCCTTCTCTCCAGAAGTTATTGCAGCCAGCCTTTCCGAGCGGTCACCTTTCCTAGGGCATTATTCAGCTGTCTCATCCATGTTGAAAATATGGCTGGGTTTACCAAACAAGTGAATCTCCTCTAGGACAGAGCGGAGTAGATCAAAATAATGATTTAGTTTGTCTAGAGACATTCCTAATCCTCTATAATTTCCTGGGATGTGGACTGCCAGCTGTCTCTCCATCTCTTTGGTGGTCTTCCGGGTAAACGGTTGCCTGCTGGCTTTCCCTCTAATACAATGCGTAGTAGTCTATCGTCGGTCATCCTCTTCACGTGGTTATACCCTTCTCTTTTCTGTCACTGTGCTCTAATGTCAGTGTTTCTTACGTGATCACTACTGACATTTCGGCGACTCGTAGCATCCTATTGGTTTTGTTGGTATCCTCTCTCTCTCTCTTTTATACCATATGTCATTATTAGCCTGACGCATGTCTTATATATTTTAATCTTACTCTCCTTTTGCATACAAGGATTAGTCCATACAGTTTCCCTTAGACATCCTGATATTATGGTTGATTTGTTAATTTGGTTTCTTAAGTCCTTTACTGGGTCGTGAGCGCTGGACATATCAATGCTCAGGTATCTAAATTGCATTACCTGCTCTATGGGTTTATTATCTATTACCAGCATGCATCTCGTTGGTTCCCTAGCGATGGTCCTGGTTTTCGTTTTACCTATGGATATGTTCATATTGAGTTGCTGACTGATCTGGTAGAACTTAAATAACTGGCTCTTTAGGTCATTCTCACTTTCTGCGGATATTGTAGCGTCGTGAGCCTAGCAGGCCATACTGATAGCCCTATTGTTCATTCTGTATCCTAAGTTCAGGGATGTTACTTCTTCTATGATTTTGTCCATCAGGAGCTTGATTAGAAATGGACTAAGGATATCTCCCTGTCTTCTTCCTTCTGGAGTGGGGATGCTAGTTGTAATATTCTCTCCAGCTTTGATTTGCGTTCTGTTAGTAGTGCTAAGGCTGTACCTATACCATTGTAACTATGTTAGCAGGGGGTTAGGATTTTTATGACGTCTCCCAGGCGGACTCTGTCAAATGCCTTAGTAAGGTCGGCGAAGCAAATAAATGCTGGTGTATTGTACTCTATTGCTTTTTTCTTTATTTGTTTGGTAATGAATATGGCATCGGTTGTCGATCTATTCTTGTTGTTTCTCTCTGGTTTTTATTTGCTCCTCTAGTTTGCCCTTGAGTAACCTTGTAAACAACTTCATTGTTGAGCATAGTAGAGTTATACTTCTAGTTTTCAGGCTTTGTTTTTTGCCCTTTTTTGTATATGGGAATTGTGATGCTGGTGTGCCAGTCCTTTGGGATTTCCGTAGTGCTCAAGATTTTGTTAAACAGTATTGTCAGTCTTGCTGCAAGCCCTGGGCCGCGCGCCGTATTTTAGAAGCTCGTTTGGTATATCGTCTGTGCCTGGAGCTTTTCTGTTCTTTAGTTTTTTTAATCTTGCCCTTGTTTCCATCTCGGTAACTGTTACAATAGATGCTGTCTAGTATCCTTCTGCCATCTATGTGTCTTCAGCATCATATAGAGTTCTGAAGTATTCCTTCCACACTTCCGTAGTGACTCCTTTAACCTGTACGTATTCATTTACGGGTTGCTTCCTGTTTTTAAGCATCTTCCACACCTTTCTTTGGGCACCATATAGGTCATGATACATGTCGCTTGTAAATTTGGCCCAATGTTCTCTTTTGATCGTTTTGATTCTTGAGTTGACTCTGTTCCTGATTAGTGATTTGTATATATTCGGTGTGTTTTTCCTGGGTTGGGGTGCTCTTGTACGTTAGCAAGCTTTTCCGCTTTAATTTTGCGAGGTCCTTCACTTCTTGGCAGAAGGTTTGGTCACGGCACATATAACAACCAGCAATATTACTCGACCTGTCAAGCGAAAAATTAAATTTGACCTTGCTAATGTCAGTTGGGTAGGAAAAGTCAGGGCTGGATTTGAAATATATATACGTATGATTTTCCTTTAACAGAGCCGTAATTTAAAATTTCAAATATCAATGGGTTATGAAATATATGTATACCTTGTTGTATGAGCAGGAAATCTAAAGAAAATTAATCTTGGAAGAATATCTCTGGTTTGTACAAGTTCTTGTTGCTTAAACACTATGACTTTTTGCATTACACGATGTCATAAACAACGTTCGTCTCTCAGAATGTCAATTATTTGACAAATACACGCCTATGGTTTCGACTTAACTCCAATAGCAAGTAAAAGAAACACGACGCCGCTGGCGGCAGTTTGACGGATTTCCTACCAAGGAATATCTTGCGCGCGGACTTGCGCAGATGCAAAAAAAGAAGATGTGTTATTGCTGGTTGTTATATGTGCCGTGGTTTGGTGGAGTTTTTTGCATTTATGTTGATTTTCCTTTTGCCAATAGATTTTTCGCCCCCTGGTGTTTGCAGTTCCTTATTTCATTCCAGCATGTTTCAACATTTTGGTTAGTGAGGTCAATCTTATTCATTTTTTGCATTAATCTGTTTTCTTACAGTTTCCGAGTGCTGTCTGAATCCAGTGATTCCATGTTATAATTTTCTATGTTTATTGGCGGTTTCCTGATTCTTCGTGGCTGCTCTATTAGTAGCTTACACAGAATAAGATTGTGATCTGTCCCTAAGTTGGCTGAAGTTAAGGCCTTTACATCGAGTACTTGCGATGGTGTGATTGTTCTGTTGGTAATGATGAAATCGATCATTGATCTCCGGCCTTTAGAGTTATTGAACGTATACTTGTGCTGATCTTTGTGTGGGAAATATGTGTTATTGATCCTCATCTCGTTTCTTGCGCAGAAGTCTATTAGAAGCTCTCCGTTCTCGTTGATAGTGGGCTCGTTGTATTTTTGTTTTATGCCTGGTAGTATCGTATTACCTATTCGAGCATTGAGTTATCCTAATATTACGATTTTATGGAAGTTACTAATAAGTCTACGGAGGTCTGTAGTTCTCAGTAGAATTTCTCTGAGTCTTCAACAGGTTTGGATATATCCGGAGCGTACGTATGTACTTATAAGATGTATTGTGGTTTGGTTCAGTTTCAGGGAGGTTCTCAATATTATGTCGTTGATATCCTATATCAACGACATGAGAAATATGCACACAGCATCGAAGATGCTGTGTGCATATTTCTCATGCAGTAGAATACCAACTCCCGATTGTGCTCTTTAGTTCTTGGCCTTTCCTCTGTAGATTAGTATGTTTTTTCCAAGCTTACATGTTCCTTGGCCTTTCCGTTTCGTTTCCGAGATCCCGCAGATGTCTATGTTGTGCTTTTCCATCTCAATAATGATTTCTTGATCTCTTCCATTCCACGATGTTATGTTCCAGCAAGCGAATCTGGTGATGTTGCGTATAGATTTACAAATTCGTTTTTTCCTTGTCATAGCTTGAGTCGTCTTCGTAGTGATCCGTCCTGTGTTCGAGGCAGTGCCGTCGGTTCTAACGTATGTCCCGAAAGTTTTGGCACAAAATTTAGGGGCCTAAAAATAGGTTGTAATAATAATATATCGAGATGGCTTTGGAAACAAAAAAATGTTTATTTCCTTGACATTAGTTCGACATGTCCTTTTTTTAAATCAGTTGCATTAAAATGTCTTATAAATTAGAATTACGAAAAAGTATTTATAATTTGGTTGGACGAATCCCTAAGGCTGAAATAGTTCGCATTTTTCAAAACCAAAATATTTCACGCAGAAGTATTTACCGTACTATAGCCGAATGTGAAGAAGGAATTCCCTGTTTAAACCTTCCAAAAAGTGGAAGACCAAGAAGTTTTACGCGAGAAAGAGCGGACAGGTTGGTAAGAAGAGCAAAAGACAGAGTCGGGGTTTCTACAAGAAAATTAGCGCGTCAATTCCGTTCTTTAAAGAGTACAGTATCGCGGGAATTGGCAAGAAACGGTCAAAAATATCGAAAAAGACGAAAGTGTCCTAAATATACCGTAGATCAATTAGCACGGATACCAAGATGCTGTCGTCAACTTAGGCGGATACATTTTTCAAATGAGAAAGTCATTATTCTGGACGATGAAAAATACTTTACACTTGCCAACTCGGAAATCAAAGGAAACGATGGTTTTTATACGGATAATATAGAAGAGTGTCCAAACAATGTTAAATATAAGGAAAAAGCAAAATTTGCTGATAAAGTTTTGGTGTGGTGTGCGATTTCGATTAGAGGGATATCCAGACCTTATGTGGGTCGAGTTAGGGGGGAAGCTATAGATGCGGAAAGGTATATTAACAACTGCCTCAATAAATTAGTTGATTTTGTACACCAACATCACGATGGGGATGATATTATCTTTTGGCCCGACTTAGCAAGCTGCCATTATGCAAGAGCAACTCAAAATTACCTTCATCAAAATAACATTCCTTTCGTACCAAGACAAGATAACCCCCCTAATTTACCCCAGGCCCGCCCAATTGAAGATTTTTGGGCATTGTTATCCCGCAAAGTGTATGATGGAGGGTGGCAAGCCGAAAATGAGGAACAACTACGGCGTAGAATTTTTGGAAAGATAGGCGAAATAGATGTTCAAGTTGTCCAGAGCCTAATGCGTGATGTTCGCAGAAAATTGCGCCTAATTGAGCAGCACGGGCCCTTTCATTTAATTTAAGTTAATAATTTTGTTAGTTACTAAGCCGTTAATTATAGCAAATAATAAAAGTTTAAATAAAGTTATGTATTACAAAAATATTTGGTTAAATATTTTGTGCCAAAACTTTCGGGACATACGTTATGAGCTGTATGTTTTTTTTTTTACTTCGGGTAGGTGGCTGGCCTAACCCAGAAACCCTCCTCTTTTGCCTGGGCTTGGGACCGGCAGTGACAACCCTTGGGTTACTTAGTTCACCCATCAGTCATTACAGGCAGAGTTGAATCAACATGTACATACAATTTTTTGACAAAATTGCGGATTAAACAAATAAATATTAATCATCTTACAACCTATAGCGTAATCACGTATAAAAATTTTCACCTACAATTATCAGCAGCAACACCTCCTTCCGCATCTGAATAACAAACAACTGATTGGGTTAGGACAAGCCGCATTACCATACATGTAAAAGTTTTCGAGTAGAAAAAGCCGGCCATCTCTACCACTGGGGCATCTCTACCAACTTTACACTAAGTAAGAAATGTCATCATCCGGATTTCCAGTTTTTCACAAAAATGTAGACGCTAAAAATTGTAAAAAACCGTACCAATTAAAAAAAATCATTTTTCGAAAACTGACCATTCTAACAGAAAACGGTGATCATTTTCGAATTCAGCAGATTCGAAAGTGTAAGTACCGGATCAGAAATGTCATTTTTCCATAAAATTTAAAATATCTATTTGTCAGTATAATTTTCGTTATCTTCCTTCAAAAAATCGAAATTAAAATTAATGAAAATGAGTTTACTAACTATCTTGCTAGCATAAATGACGTAAAATTATCAGTTTTTCTCTAGTCGTTCTGGATTTACAGTTTTTCACAAAATTTTTGCGAAAAAAAATTGAAAACTGTACCTATACCCTCAAAAAATCTGAATTCAAAAATATAACCAATAAGTCCAAATTAAGAAATGCCGCTTCAATTAAGTCGACCACGGCAACAAAGTAAAAATTGCATTGGCCGGCATTGCCAATAATTTCATTTCAGAAATTACCAATGTATTTATCGATATGATGCCAATACCCAATTAATTTTAACAATTTTGTTTGACGGTAACCTTTACGTTAATTAATTAATTTCCTTAGCTTGTGGAATATTTAGGAGCTATAAATTGCTCGCTATCATCATGTTCGTTAAAATGCATAGGTATATTACATAATATTTGTCATTTTTAAAAGCGTATCTAACAAAAATATTTAAAATTGACTGCGTAGTCCCTACATAATATGTAGAAAAACAGAGGTCGCGAATTATTGCAAATTGCCCATTTTATTATGACCTGAGCGTTACAAGTGGTTTTCAATTCTCATGCGGTTGTTGTAATGCTTAAATGAACTAACAACGAACAATTTGCACTATCCCTGTTCGAAAAAATTCAAATTTTTTACAATTTCAAGATGCAATAAAAATTAAATTGATAATTCACTATGGATAATATGAACTGCTAAAAGGCATAAGCTGCAAAATAAATATCACCCTGTCCTAAGTTTGAACTTGAACTTGCTAAATATTATGTAAATATTAAAGACAAATAATTATAAACAACGCGAGGAGTCAACGGGATTATGAACCTTAAACATGCAACGATCAGCACATATTATGATATAAATTCACGAGCGAACCATCAGTTCGGCAGACTTTTGTCTCTCACCTAAAACCAGCTTCTTGACTGTCCATGGGTGCTTTCAGGTTCTAATCTATCCTTTTCTCCTCTCTCTAACCGGAGCTTGGCTTGATCACATGGTCACGAAGTTTGGGGGTTTCATATCCGCCGTAGTAAAAGTCGAATCTATGATAAATTTGTCAAAAGTTCTGAGAAAGATAATTTTCTAAGTAGAATCTGTCAAGTAGTTAAAAGTGCAGTGTAATATTTGACTGAACTATCAAACCAACCTTAAATGAAACACAACCCAAACTCTTAAGAAAAACAGTGACTAAAGACCTATAAACAATTTCAAAAAATATATTTCAACCAAGAGAGCATGCGCACATTAATCATCGGGTATAATATACCTAATCTTATTAAGTTTCTGACCAATAGACATTGTTAATGTTCTCTCATTGTCTTTGACCAATAGACGTTGTTAATGTTATTAATAGAAGTGCTTTTTTTATCATCTCTTCTCACCTGACGTAGATCGATCCCGAATCTGAGCTATATTTCTGCACGCTAAACAAGGCGTGGCGTCGCGGATAAAACCTGTTAATGTAATCTCGTTAAGTTTTCTTTCAATAGACGCCCATTGGTTTAAAACTATCGCGACAATATAACGTGTTATATCAAAGAAAGTAATAGAAGAATCGTTCTTATGGAAAAACATGAACGCGCTGCTGCGTTGTTCGTTGCAATTACTAACGAATTTACAGCATTTTTAATTTCGCGTTGCCGGACTGTATTATTTTGCGTTAGTTATTGAATAAGAATTATAGAATATAGATACATGATGTGTATTAAATATACTCATACGTCAGAGTTGCCAGGATTTTTTTTAATTCATTTGCAAAATACAACAACAATTGTACAATATAGTGGAGACACAATTATAGAACCTAGCTTAAGCATCGTCATTAAAAAAATAAAATACAAAAATATGCTAAAACATGTAGGACACTTATCTAACAGTAAAACTACATAAATTAATACAAACAATAAAGGACCATAACAAAAAAAAAATTAAAATTAAAAACCAAAACTGAAACTTAACACATAATCCAGTTCTCGGATCCTCAGTCCCACTAAGATGGCTAAAGAGTGATCGTCAACAGTCAGTGTACCCCAGTCAAACTCCAAGAACTCTCGGGTCTCATATGGGCTTATATGGTGAAGTATTTTTTTTAATTGTACATTTAAATTTGCTTTTATTTCTTCCGGAAGAAAATTAAAACGTTTTATTGACGAAAGACAATCTATGTTGAGGGATTATTACTTGATTTTTGTTTCTCGTATCATGGGAGTGAACTAATTGATGGGTTTGGATATAAATTGCTGAGAGAGTTTTAATATTTTTAGGTTCTTAAAATGTGGACGGCAGGACTCCGATTAGTTTATTTTGGATAGGATTCTGATTGCTTTCTTTTGTTGTTTGAATATAATTAATCACTCCGGGGTGTGGCCCCATGCTAAGATGCCATAAGGCTTTGGAACATGCCCATATATGCAATTCTGCCAATATATGCATTAGTGCGTTGCATTATTTTCCTAAGTACATAGAAAGTTTACACTGGCCAATTTGTTACTTAAACTGGTACTGTGGGGCTTAAGAGAGAGCTTATTATCGAGCTTATTATCCAGTATAATACCTAAAAATTTAGTTTCTGATGGTTTATTATCTGTTGTTTGCTTTTTTTAAGGTGAATTCAATATTTACAGTTTTATTCAAATTAAGAGCTAGGGAATTTGAGTCGAACCAACTTTTTCCTCCATTCTGATTTTTTTCTTTGAGCCTGTTCTAAGTCTTTACGTGAGTTGAATTGGGTTGTGTCATCCGGCAAATTGGGTACATTTTCCACCATCGAAGCTAAGACAAAAGTCATTTGAATATATAAAGTGGGTCCCAGTATGGACACTTGAGGTACACCCGATAAAACAGTTTTTATTGAGGATTTTAGGCCATCAATTTCAGTTAATTGTTGTCTTCTCAAGAGATAGGATTCTAAAAAGACCTTTGCATTCCCTCTTACCCCATAAGCTTCAATTTTTTTGTAGTAAGGTCTTGTGGCAGACGCAGTCGACTGCCCTCTAGAGGTCAGAGAATACATTCTCACCCCCCCCCCCCTTCCCCTTAAAACGCATCGACCACGCCAGTCGCAAAACTGAGTATTGCATGGTTAGTAGATATTTTTTTCCTAAAATCATATTGGGTTTTTGAGAGTAGTTTATTTGCGCTTAAAAAATTAACAAGCCTGACTGAGTATGCCAGTTCAATTATTTTTGAAAGGGTGTGTGTATTATGGAGATAGGTCTATAGTTATTTAAATCTGTTTTTCTCCCTCGATTCTTATAGATAGGGGTAACTCCTGCTAATTTTAGTTTATCTGGGAATTACCCTGAGGAGAAACAAAGATTTATAATTTTTAGTTAAAGGTGTCAAAATTCCCAACTTTATTTCCGTTAAAATTCTATTGCTGTGACCAAAAGTATTTCTTGCGTTAGTATTGTTTAGTTCGGTCTTCGCTAACTGCCAAGAGGAACAGGAAACAGGCTATTCTGTATTGATACATGTTGCTTTATGAGATCTGTTGAGTTTTTTTGTGTGAGGTATATTCTTTCCAATTCTTTAGGTATATTAATAAAGAATTAATTGGAATCATTGGGGTATATTCACATTTTTGAGGTAAATTTATTTTTTTTGTGATCATTAAAGTATTGCCACATTTCTTTTTGTTCATTTTTAGATTTTATAATTTTGTTTTGAAGATTGATTCTTTTATGTTCATTTAATTTATATTTGTATAGCTGTGGAGAATTTTTTATTCTTTCAGAGAGATCAAGATTGTTTTGTTTAGCAAACCGTACGTTATTCCTCAGATCTTTTATCACTTCAGTGAAATATGTTTTCGACTTATTTTTGACTTGAATTGTTTTTGTTTTCAGATGTAAGTAGTTATCCAGTGTAGAATTAAGAATATTCCCAACCCTATTCTCCAACCCCGACCAATCACACAATTGCAGTGAGTTTATTGTTTTTCCAACTGCCTCACTAGTAAATTGCCGATATGTGCCCCGTTCAGCACCCAGTTGGGGCCTGACCAGGGAGCAGCCTACAATATAGATGACGATTCCCAAGTGATTTGATATATATCCTACAATTAGCGATATTTTTCGTGATACAGTTTATTAATACAAGACCTTTGCCAAGCCTAGCCTAGCCTAGGGCTGTTTATTAAAAATTTAAAATTGTATGTATTAACAAGCATTACAATTTTTTTTGTTAAATTAGATTTTGAGTCCAGTAAGTTTATATTAAAGTCTGTGTATATAAAATATATAGATAGTTTTTCTTAAAATATTCAAAATGCCAAAAAACTTATCTAATTTATTGAAAAATACCTTTGTATCTCCTGTCGGTGAACAGTATAGGTATACCACAAGTTTGGTAAATTGATTGTCTTTTATCTCCGTAGCAATTATTTCAAATTTTTCTTCCTCGGTAGAAGTCATTTGGTATATTGTACCCATATATAGATAAAATTAGCTCAGAAATGAATGGGAATTTAAAAAAAAAAAAATTACTTTAGGAAAAAGCAGTGGCGTACCATTTTTTTCTATAAAGTATTCAATGCGAAACCCTCACGGACGCCACTGGTAGAAATAATCAAATTGTTTGTACATAAGAAAATGATTCTTAATGCGTAGAAGACTAAATCTCATAAATATATCTGCAATAGTATCACGTTATTATTTAAAACAGATTTTTCTCTGATAACTTTACCACCCTGTATCTCAAAAGTTAGGACGTCTAGGACATAAGTTCATACGAAGTTTTTTTTTCTTAAAATAAGTCTAAGAATCACCCCATTAAATATTAGCATGTCATTAAGGAACAACCTGTATATAAACATTGTTTAAGGAAAAACAATGCCATAACCAACCCGAAATTAAATGACGAATGTTTGACCCACGATGCTTGAAAAAAGGCCGGAAAAGTGTGTAATTTTATGCGAAAAAGTGGAAAAGGCGAGAAAACCGGGACAATTAACTTGGAATTAATAAAAAAAGACGGGACCGCTTAACAAAAAGCGGGACTGTCCCTCCTAAGGCGGGACGGGACGTCTGGCAACCCTGTTGGTCGGGATAAACAAGTGATTTTATTATTGTTTAATACCATAAAGACAGGTGTGGTATCTTAATTAACCACTTTTAATGAACTGTATTACTATAGGGTAGTGAGAGGAATTGAAACATGTATTCGGTTTAATTTACTTTAATAATGCAGGTGTAAATTGCATTTGAATATTATAGATATAAATAAACAGCGTTTTCTATGTTAAATAGAAATTATATATGTACACTTTTTAGAATAATTGCAGGCATTCGTTCATTCAAGCATACAACTAATATTACAAAAGGTTCTTAAAATTAGAAATATGTACTAAAAAGTCTTGATTGTTTGATTTAAAAATGAGTTTTCTATCTTTATTATTTTAAAACTTTTAGTTCTCCAACTTAGCAACTTTCACACAGCGTACCTTTTCACCTTGACTCTGCTTTACCTGTCTTCAACGGGGAGAGATTTTACTTAGTTACGTTCCAAACTTAATTTTTGTGTTTACGAAAAACATAAATCCAGCTTTCACCTTGCTTACAAGGATGATTCGACCAGCAACGTTAATCCGCCATTTTACTTCTTCTTGTAGTCTCACAATCACGTTAAAAAATGCCCAAAGGAGGTCTTTGTCCAAACTTGGACAAAGATAACTGAGGTACACCAGATATTTCCAATATCTGTGCAAACAAAACTAGAAAATGGCCTATTTGGCGCGAACTGACAGCGAACAACAACTTAGCTGTTGCTCGAGTGAGTATTTTAACTGTCCTGAAATATGAGCTTTCTTCTTTCTTACGACCTCGGGAAGGACAAAAACTCGGGAAAGTTACGCGTCAGTTTTTATCTGAGAGGGGGAAAACATCTTCTTTCTTTCTTTTACACACTGCTGTTTACTGACGGAGACACGCAAGGTTCATAGAGAGGTTAGGTTGTCTGGTAACTGCGAGAGGGGAGAAACGCTAGGGACGGGAGAAACGTCACATGTTTGCCAGAATCTGAACTTTGTTACAGATTGCCATTGTGCTATGTGGACATTAAACGTTTAAAATAATATTTGAGTCAAATTTGTGTGTTTTTAGTACTGTTTTTAGTGTTAAATGTTGCTTGATAGCATCGTTTAGATATTAGTTAGTTGCATAGGTACATTTATAACTGTTAATTTTAGAACAAGTACTATTTGTGATAGCGGAAAGTGAAATAGTGCCAAGCCAAAGCTAAAAATTATGTATTAATTATATAGGCTAATGATTCTGATTTATTCTATGTTAGATTCTAAAACTGAAGTGTTAATAATTATGCAAATTAACCACATTGAATAACAATACTTAATATTTTTCAAGTAATTTTAGCAAGTCTTATTTATTGTAATTATGAATTTACAAAAAATAATAAACTAAAATTAAATATTGAAAAAACAAAAGTAATGTTAATGTTAATAAGCACAAATAATAAACTTAAAAAATCAATCTGAAAAATTATGAATTACTTATAGATAAGGAACCTATAAAATGGATAAATATTGAAAAATATCTCGGTTTTCAAATTATTAGCAAAGAAAGGGTCTTTAAAGGAACATAATGAAAAAAGATCAGAAAAAAAGTTACCTATTGTTTTTTGCAAAAGTTGCCAAATATTTAATTCTGTCGTGCAATCACATTTTGAGTATTGTGTCAGCATTTTGTATTTGATGTCCAAAAAGCATATAGGATCTTTGGAAGTGTTGTTAAACCGGGGAATGAGATTAGTTTTAAGATATAATTATACTCCAATTACGGTATTGTTGAAGCTACTTAAATGGTTCTCAGTAAAACAACGCCCTTATTTATAAACTGAAAAAAGGATTAATGCCATTTTTAACACTAAGAACACAAATCCACAATTAGTTTACAAGAAGCAGATACTAGTATAATATAACTCGAACAAGATAGAGATACCATGATGTCGGTGTTTTACAAGGGAAGGGTCTAAAATGAATTTAATAAAATAGGTACTACAAAAGATATAAGATGCTGGAACGGTTACTAGTTTCAAAAGACTTCTAAAAAAACATATAGGTTCTGATAGGCTAGTCAAATTTTAAATTGTGATCATCTTTTTAGCATTGTTTATTGTGTGTGATGCGAATGTCTCTTTTTAATATGTATAAATGTAATATTGTTATTGTAGCATTTGAGAACGTGCTAAAATTAAAACTACCTAATCTTTTGTGTAGAAATAGGATTAAATTAATTGATGTAACTACATTTTGTACTAGGATTGCCGTCTTGGATAAATGAATAAATAAATAAACAAATGCATTTAATTGCCTGCTTTTTTTGACTGGATAAAATTACTACCTTTTCCCTTTCCTTTTTTAAGAATTCAAAGCAAAAAAACTAACAAAATACTACTAAAGTAATAACTTGCTACATGCAATTCAATTATTAAAAAATTATATACCTACTCTGATTAAAAAGGCATGATAAAAGTAAAATTTCTTGCACGTATGTAGATCTCTTATTTCTCTCTAAAGTCTAAATATCTTTAACAAGATGTTTTAAAACTGTTATTAAAAAAATAGTCAAAATTACAACAATTATTTAAGCAATTTCCTATACGCCGCATGGGTTCTATTCAAATCTGGCAAACATGTGACGTATTCCCGGGCAGTCCTCTTATTGGTCTAAAGTTACCAGGCAACCTAACCTGTCTATGAACCTTGGGAGACACGAATATATTAAATTGAAAACGCTTGGATTGACCCCAATCGAAATGGCAAAATGACATTTAGCTGTATCGGATGGAATCGACCGTCCAGGGTTGAACTAAGGGGCATTAAAGAACTTGACATTTGCTAATTTAAATGTACAAATTGGGTTGTACCCGGGGTGAAA
>MU185527.1:135688-155815 GCA_016904865.1 Pissodes strobi
TATGGCTCATTCATTCTACATACATACAGGTTGTTATCACCAAACAATACGGTGAAATACGATAGTTTCTACACGTGTTGGGATGTTTCCCCAACACCTGTCATACGTTATTTTTCACTAATGAATAGTAGTACTAGTACTACTTAAATGCTAAATGGTGTTTTGGGAAGCTACTATTAAAATGGGTATTTCTATCTATAATTATTCATTAATGACATTTGGGACAACCTCGGAGACAACTTCCTTTTAACAAAAATTAAATGCCTATGTGTGTGCCTATCCTTATCGATTAAAAATGGTATTTTATGTTCATAGCTTAAGCTGTAAAACAAGTGCCGCTACCTGGTTAAATCTTATATATAATTTTACCTGGAGGCTAAATAGCAAAATAATTAGCTAAATACAGTTAGGTACCGTCAAGCGTGCATTGCCATTTGCAAACACCAATGGAGGACATTAACGTTGGCATGTCGGGTTTCTTTTTGAATATTATTTTGTCCCCAGAAGTTTATTTCACTAAAGGTCGTTAAACAAAACATCAGTCAGATTTATGCCCAATAGACTTCAATGTGTTTTAGGTACTTAGTAAGTTAACAATTACATTAAGTAATAATAAACCAACTGTACTGTTCTTATTTGCATTGTCTTTCAATCCAAACGTTGTGCAAATATCTCGGAACGCATCGTGTAAGGAAGCGAACATCGAAACCATTGTTCCGTAAAAGGATATCAGAAACAATCATCAGACACATCAATCGGAAATGTGAAAAAAGCACCTCCTATCCGAGATATTGCGGTACTTTCATTACGAAAAGAACCTGTCGCTCGGGGAGCCGACGTGGACCGATCTCGAGCGACCGGTTACGTAACCATTCTTGTTGGCCGAGAAAGGCCTTGCCTTGTAAAAATGGCCGCGGTCGGGGACAGGCAGCATGGAGTGGTACCAGTGACGTAGGTACCACGGAAGTTTAAATCGAAGGGTCCCATGGTACAGGTACAGGTTCATAGAGAAGTAAGTACTTGCCCGAATTCTGTGGAATTATTTATTAATCATGATTTGAGATTACATCTAAGTACTGATCGGGATTACGGGTGGAATGAGAGGACACACAAAAATCTAGTATTCGGTTGAAACTGTTTAATAGCACAATGAAACGATCATAGTCATGAAGAGGAGCAAATATAATCAATATTTATTACAAAACTCGATTTTCTTCATCAGTATTTACGATTATATTGATATAACATGACCTTAATGTATAGCTCACACACCAAAAGCAGACAACTTTTCCGGGTGCAACGTCCAAAAACCTTAATTTTGAGGCTCAAAATGAACTTTTTGGGGGTTTTGATCACTAAAAAAGCAGTTTATTGTTTATTTTTTACAAATATATTTATATTATAATTACCATTTTTTTATTATCTTAAAAAAATGTTGGCAGTTTTCTTTGAAATTAACATTTATCAACAGTTCGGGCAAAGTCGATTCCAAAGGGCATATATGTTTATTTCATCCCTCCACTTTGTCTCAGATGCAGGAAAAAATCCTTCTGAAAAAGCAGAAACCGAGATACGAAAATGAATTGGTCGATCGCCTGAGTCAAATACGAACCGCGTTTACATCTTTTCACTTGGACGTATCTACAAAATTCTTTTGAATGGAATATGCGAAAAAATAATATATCGATGTTTAGTCTGAATTGACCTTATTTACCCCACTCTACCCTATATTGTAAATATTCAAGATTTGATAATCATTACGTACTACTTACAAAGTATCGGCACAATAAATAAATATCTATTCGTAGATAATATATAGATACTTGTATACACTTCATACGTGAATGACAACACCATTACCCAATCGGCAACCTATCGAATCCAATCGAAAAGTCAACGACCGAGAGCAAATGCTGAGGCCGACCTTCGAAGTGTTGATTTAAGGTAAACACTCACTGATTGAACATATTTTACAAATAATGGTAGCATTACGATGGATTGTTTGACAAGTTTTCACACGACTGCAGTTGTATCCGATTGAAACGATTGACTTACAAAAACAGGACCGAACTGTCCTTTGATGGTACCATCATAGACGTATCACAAGAATATGTTAAAAATTACTATTGTTACTAAATATATTTAGATCTGTTTACTCCGGAATTGTCCCTCCTAGTACTTTCGCGAATACAATTAATAAAATTTGGCCGTGTGTCTCAAAATTTCGGACGGTCACTGGGCATGAAAAAAAACCAAATTATTTAGCCTCTTGGGGAATTGCACAATATATTATTATTGTCTAAATTAAAAACACATTATTAATAAATTATAATTATATCACACTTATCTAGTACATCTCGTTGAACCAAAGAGGAAATTGATAGTCTTTTTTATTGCTGCTCTTCCTGCACGCTCTCTTCCTTTTTGTAAATCTGGGAACCGATTTTACCGAGGTTTTGCATACTGAACACCTAAAAAATGGTAATTAAAAATATATAGCTACTAGAATGTTCTTACTTATGGCTTATTATTTGCTCCAGTATTATGTGATATTAATACTTTTTTATGGGGACGATTTGTTTTTATTCAAGGTCCCAAATTATTTCAAAAATTTCAAAAAGTAGGTACTAAAGCTGATGTCCTTAGACGCTGCAGAATATTACACGAGATTAAATTTTTGCGCAATAATCACAGTTCAGTTGTGGCAAAAGCAGAATTAACAGCGAGAAAATATCTAAACGGAAAGCTTTTTGACAAGCAAAGATATATAATAAATAATAATAATAATAATAATAATAATATCGAATCATAACCGACTTTGAGAAAATACGAGTGTGGAAGGAAAAGCCCTTACATGGGAGGCATGCGAATGAGGCTACCCAGGATCACGTCGACAATACAGTGTCGAATTATTGGTTAGTGCCAGGACAAATGTTCCCCGAAACCGAGGGCTTTCTACTGGCTATTCAATATCAAGTGATTCCCACCAGAAACTATCTCAAGAACATAATTGAAGATACTTCGGTGGCTAATGATCGATGTCGATACAGCTGTCCAACCACTGAGACCATTCAGCATATTACAGAAGGATGCCAAACGTTCGCAGCAACATAATATAAGGTCAGGCAAGATGCAGTTACTAAGATAATCAATCAGGAACTAGCAGACAGGCTGTTGCTGCTGCAAACGGAAAAGATAAGTTACTATAAATACACTCCCGAATCTGTTTTAGAAAGTAACAACCATAAGATCTACTGAGAACAGTTGAATACGATGACACTACATGACACTACATTTTGGGACGTTCAGATCAAGTCTGCTGGTTGCCACCACTCGTTAACAGCGTCAACATTAGCCTGCGAGACAAGACAGTCTGCAAAGGTGTCAATGCGGTTGAAGACTTTAAGATTACCAGCGTAGACAAGCTTGAAACAGTCAACCTTGCGATTTAGATATTCAACAAATATATTGGATAGAAGGGGCCTAAGGTTGGAACCCTGAGGTACTCCCGATGTTTGACTAAATGTGTCAGATCTAAAGCCCTCAATCTCGACAAACTGCCTTCGATCCAAAAGATATGATTTTAGAAGCGCAAAAACCAAATAGACTGTATGTCTTTTGTTATAATACATAATGATCAAGCTGAACAAACGCTTTGAGGAAGTCCGTGTAGATTACGTCACTTGGCTGCTATCATTGAGAGCCTCGCAGACACAGTGCGAGAGAGATCAGAGATTAGACGACCTTTTTGAGAAAAATCCGTGTTGCTCGACGGAAAGCCTGTTTTTGATCTTGGAAAAGATAAATATGTGGATGGAGATAGGACGATAATTCTCGATAACTGTTGAATCGCCCTAGTTATGAATGGGACAGACCTTTGCCACCTTCCAGGCTTCGGGAAACATACACACTTTCAGGATCAGTTTGAAAATATGACAGTTACGACACAGTAGCTCGAACAGAGCGATGGAACAGTCTCTAACAATGAAGCTTGGGATGTCGTCTAGACCAGAGGTGATCTTGTTTTTAAGTTTTTTCATTGTTATTGGCGAAATGTCGATGCTGTCGAATACTACATCAACGGATCAATATTTGCAGGCTGGTGTGAGCCCTTGTACACACTTTGGAAATAGTTGGAAAAAGCTCTTGATTTGAATAAAAGATCAGAAATTTGAGGGATCAGAAGTTATGGTTGTCTCACGCCGGATATATATTCCCTGTAAGCCTTGTCGTAGCTCGATTTAATTAAGCTGATCGATAGGCCTTTTCTTTTTTGAAAAACCATGGAGGAAAGCGCCTTCGCTGTGGCACCTTGACAATAGATAGAGCATGTCATTGATAAAGTACCAAATGTTTATATGCCAACATTAAAAATATTAACGTGAAGTTATGAATGAAAATGATGAAGATGGCGGCCGAAGGGCGTCAAACATTTCATTCATGTACGGCCACAATGACGCGCCTGCGTGATGTTTCTCCCGGCGGCGAACCATAGGCGTAACACTTTAGGGGACACTTGTTTAAAATCAGGTAACCTTGAATTAAGCCTGCTGTCAAGCAGAAAATAATAAGCCATTACAAAAATTAGAATAACTAGACAAAATAATAATTTATTAATATTGAAATATGCACCTAACTAAAAAAATATATTTTAAGTTACAGCGTACGTTGAGAGTATTGATTACAGATTGATTATTGGGTGTCGCTAGCCGCCGTGCCGGTCTACTTGGGGAATAAACTAATTATATAAAGAAAGAAAGGAAATCAGAAATTTCATTCATTACGAAATGAAATTAATGGGTGTTAATACTTCATATTCAATACTTTGGGTTACCTCATGATCAATTCTTATATCTTGAAGTTATTGTCTCAAGACGAATTTTATTAATTCATGGGAGTGGACATCGGTGCACGATTCTTCAAAAAAGCAATCTCTACAATACATGCCAGTTGGTAGCTACTTTATGGTAGGGGAAACTCGGGTAACTTGACGAGATTAAGAAAATAATCATATAACTTTTTTAAAGCACATTATAATCTCATCGAATTTTTCTTGTTTCAAAGCTGCATGAATAAGCTACATGTTACTAATCTCAGAAACCACATAAACTACTTATAACTAAGAAAAATTCGTCATCTTACCCAATACGTCGGATAAGTTGACGATAGAATGCGGTTAAGATGACGAATCTACGGTTAAAATTACGAATCAACAATAATCGCAAACAAGGTGGTAAGTTAAATCTAAATTGCTGCATTCTTCATTCCACCACATCTGACAAGAAATACACTGTATCCAGTCCTCTGTTGCTCGCTCTTCATACGCTTCTTGACACCCTGGACAAGCTATGACTTCACATTCACTCTTTGCTTCTTTTCCTTTTTGTTTCACACTGTTCTTACTCAGCTTAATTTCCCTCTCTTGATTAGCCTTTTTTACTTGATTAGCTTTATTTTTTCTTTGGTTTATTCGTTCTTCTCCTTCCAAAGTCAGCCTTGCTTTCTCTTCTAGTTCAGTTTTTAAAGGGGCACTGGGTATTATTACAGCTGATATTTTCTTTATTTTTACTACGCCCTCATTTCTATTAGCGTTGGGAAAGAAAAGGTCTTATTTCTTCTACTGATACTTTGCCCTTTTTTGTTATTTTGGGTTTCTCATTGTCCAAATCTGTGGATTCTTTGTTACCGAAAATCTACTGCTTCTTCTCTATATTATGCTTGATTTGGATCCGTTGTTTTGTTTGTAAGTTGGAGTTCAATAAATAAATGTCTTTTTACAATATTGATTCCGTATAATCCGAAGTTATTTTCTCCACATCCAGAGGTTTTGGTTTTGCTACATTTATATCGGGTTGATTGTCTTCAATGGCGGTATAATCCGAAGTAATTGGCGCCAATTCTAGAGATGTTAGTCTTACTAAATTAATAAGGAGTTGATTGTCTTCGACATCTTAATTGCCATATGTTTAATTGCAAATATTGGCGAGTCCAAGTCTACTGGCAGTGTCGTTACTTATATTCCGTATTGACTCAGATCTTTCGGTTGTTAATGATGCTGCAAAATCTGCATCGTCCAATATATTGCTGTTAAACGGGAAAATACCGCTGCGTCTAAATCCATTAATGGCTGTGTGGTGATAGTAGTAGCTTTTTCAAAGGCTGGACGAAACAATTCACAAATTATTTTGTCCGTTACGGTCGTACCTGGATTGATGATCATGTAAGACGTCCATTGGCTGAAGGCGCTGAGTAGTGTGAGGGGGAAATACCGCCATTATAATTCCAGAATCCCTAGCAAAGTCGATAGCTTGAAGGGAAGTGTGGCTGCGATGGTTATCTACAAACAGAATCACATGATCTTGTAAAGTGCATTTTACGTATTTCTTGAAGTGTTGTAGGTATCCTGTTCCTTTTGGGAAATTGAAATGCTAATTGCCTTAGCTGTATTAAAGTAAGACCAAAAGCCCTAAATCTTCCTCCATGAACGAGCAAGTCCTCTCCATTTGATTTTTTCTTCACATATCTTCTTGAGTGGCTTCGGGAATTCTGTAAACATCGTCAACACTGTTACAGGATTTTCCTTCTAGAACTTCATTTATAGCCCTCTTAATGTTACTAGGGTTATTCAATGATCGACGATTCGTTTTCTTTTCATATTTGGACATTTTCAAAAAAAAAATAAAAAAAATTTTAATAGAAATATTAATACGGCGGCTATGATGAGGAATTCGCCATCTTAGTCTCATCATCTTATCCGCCACTTAGAAATTATGTATTATGCGATAAAATTCTTATAAAAAATGGCAATTTTGTGATTATAATTATACAAACTATGTAAAACACTTTATATTCATGGTGTATAACAATTAATTCTAAAATACTGCATAATTTTGACACAAAACACTATTTTTAACTGCTCCGAGAATGCAACGGTTACTTTCAAAATATTAAATGACAAATAAGCACCATTTGATTGATGGCAGCGCCACCAAAGCTTTGAATATTAACTAAATATCTCGTTAATAGATGGCGACATAAGTATCGGCGAAATAATTAGAAAAATACAATATTTTTCGTCGATTTATCCAACTCTCCTCTATTTATTAATATTATAATTGCACACATATTTCATATTTTTGTTAACGATTTTTGTTGTTTTACAAATAATCTAAAGTATTTTTCAGGTCCAGTTAACAATAGCGCTATCAAAAACAACAACTTTTCTAAAAAAAATAACACGAAATTAGGTATTCTGTATTAGTTTTCTAATGGAAAAAATGCGGAAAAAATATTTTTTTTTTGTGATTTTTTTTTTGTATTCAAGTATTTGCACCTGGCCCTGCGCTCGCTTCGGGGGTGCAACCAACAACGAATCCAAAATAAAGGCGAAAGTATCCTCCTGAATTAATTTTCATAATAAAGGCATTTAGCAATACACAAACAAATAAAACGAAACGAAGCGAAATCACAGAAGTCACTCCATCCATCCTTCCGACCAGTGAGAATGAATAGCGTCTGTATATCTACGCGAATACGACCAATAGAAAATGATCATCCTCGATTACAAATACAAATACAAAGAATTTATTGGTGCTAATATACCAACGTATTTACACAAGTCAGTAGATCAAAAATAATCTTATAGTCTAAACTCTAGATCATTAAAACAATCTGAAAACAAATTATTGAAGTAAAATAAAAAACAGACGTATACCTACTCAAAGATACACATTAAAAGTAACAATATCCATGTCAACTGACTGAAATGGGATAAAATGACACTAATAGACAATTTTTTTAGGCTAAACTCCTCTGGTAAGAAAATCCTTTAGTCTCCATTTATATATGCTAAATGCGAAACCTCTTAAGTTATCAGGAAGCTTATTGAAAAATCTTATGCATAGGTAGTCTGTACCATCCCTACACCTTTTGAATCGCTGGGAGCTGGGCACTAAATGGCATCCCTGTCTGGTATTATTTGTGTGCACCTGTTCATGTGTCTGATATGAAGCCATATTCTTCTTGACGTAAAGAAGACTCTCATAGATAAACAATGATGGTAGAGTCATTATTTGAAGTTCAACAAAAGATTGCCTACAGTCCTCTCTGTACGAAAGACCAGCAAGCACGCGAATTGCACGACGCTGCAGGCTGCAGACCAAAAACTGTCTTCGCACTAACCCACACAATGATGGCATAAGATATATGGGAATGACAAAGAGAAAAGTATGCCTGTCTTAGAGCTGATATTGAGACACAGTCAGCCAACCCACGGAGAAGAAAAACATTTGATGCCAACCTTCCAATAAGTTCATCTGAGTGCGGATTCCAGTGCATGTCTCGATCCAGGTGAACACCCAAAAACTTGACACTCAACCCTCCCCCATAATCGTAGACACTTCTGGTCGCGAGGACCATCGACTGTGTCTTGGACTGATTCAGAAACAGTTTGTTTGCTGTAAACCATTGTTTGACCCTCGACAACGCTTCATCCGCACTCTCCATTGCATTAGCCTGCTCGTGGTTCCGGCATGAAATAGTGGTGTCATCAGCAAAGAGGGTAAAATGGGCCTGAGCGTTTATCCTAGGTAGATCATTTATATGAATTAGGAAAAGCAATGGCCCTAATACTGACCCCTGAGGTACTCCGATCTGCACCACTTGCTGCCGTCCAGAGAGGTAGCTCTGAAAAAGAGCAATGCTCTCATCAGCGACACCATATCTTTTAAATTTTTGCAAGAGTAAATCATGAGGAACACAGTCGAAGGCCTTACTCAGGTCGCAGAAACAACTGGCGGTGTAATCATGGCTCTCAAAAGCTTCATATATAAAGGCAACCAGATCCAAAATTCCCAGTGAGGTACTGAGCCCATACGAAAACCAAATTGTTGCTGTGAGAAAAGGTCATTTGATTCAAAATACTCGGAAACCTAGGATTCGATATACCTTTCAAAGTTCTTCGAGAAAGCGGGTAAAATTGATATGAGGCGATAATTAGAAATGTCATTAGCATCTCCTTTCTTAAAAACTGGGGTTACCCTAGCATATTTTAAGGCAGTTGGTAATATATTTTCTCTGATGCAGCTGTTAATCAGTCTAGTAAGGGAGCTAATAATGACATTCCTCACACTCTTTATTAAGTCCACCGTGAGTCCGTAGGGATCCTTACTCTTTTTGTTCTTAAGTTTGTTTATGATATCCCTAATTTCAGCAAAAATTACTTCTTTTATAGATAATGAATTGTTCAAATAAATGGGAATGTTAGTTGTTTCGATCTGAGTCTGTAAGGCAAAAGCTATGTTTACAAAAAACTCATTCAATTGGTGAGCAGAAATATCTGATTCGGTTTGTTGCTTACCTTGTTTGCCTATTTGTTTATTTAGTATATCCCATATACACTTGACCGGGTTAGAACAATTTGAAATTAAGTTATCATTGGATGTTATTTTGGCCATTCTAATAGCTTGCTTATATTGACTTTTATGATTTTTGATAAGATTTTTTAGCTCTTCCGAAGGAGTCTGTCGATTTAATTCAGTTAGAAGCTCCAAGGTACCCCGCAAGGATTTTAAATGTTCATTAAACCAATTACTTGTGTGACTCTGTGCCGTGCGACGTTGGAAGTTCTTTTCAGGAAATGAGTCCTTTAAGGCAATGTTTATTAAATGAACAAACATGGTAAATTTTTCATCTGCAGAAGAATTACAATTCTCCATAAAGCTCTAGTCTATTGACTCCACAGATAAGTAAAATGCATTTTTACCCATTCTTGTAATGGGTCTACAGGTGAATCTTTTAACTGCGTGAGGACTGCCAAGGCACGGAACTGGAATATTCACAAGTTGACCCAAATGATTAGAGAAACTAGTGTCAATTACTAAACTCTCATACTCTCCATTGTCAAAGTTTGAGAATATATTATCCAGACAGCTGTCTTGTCTGGTATTGCTATGAATTAATTGTGAGAAACCATATGACTGTAATAGGGAACAAAGATCAAGGCACTCACGGGATTCCGTGCTAAAATCACCAACAATTATAATTTTATTTTTAAAACCACTAAGGTTTAACGCAGCCTCGACAGTCTGCAAGAATACAACAAAGCAGCCCGCAGGCGGCCTATACAAGGTTATGACATACATTTTTTGAGAAGTTAAGAAAGTGCAACATACCTCAATGACCCTCCACAGCCAGAGACTTAACATTATCGATATTTTTAAAACCAGAATCTTTATGTACTAATATGGCTGTCCCTCCACCTTTGTGATGAACTCTGCAAAAGAATTTTACTGGAATGAACTCCAGTAGTCTGGGGGATGTAAGTTCTCCTTCTGTTAACCAGTGTTCACTCAGACACAGAATGTCAACGTTTTTATCACATAAGAATGCCTCCATTTGACCCATCTTATTTCTTATTGACTGTGTGTAGAAATGGAATAGCGTTAAACGCCCTGCTTTGTGTTCTTTGTCGTAGGGCACCGAAGATTCTGAAAAGGGCTTATCAGTGTACCTGTCTGCCACAAGTCGGAAGCCATATATTCTTCCTTACTATCTGCAGGAACTCCTAACTTGAAAGAACTATTTATTCTATCTTTTTTTGTCAAAATTTTCTAGCATTTGCATTGATCATTGAGATTTTTACATGTTAAGAACTGGATAATATCATCCTCCTTTGTACTTGGGTGGAGGCCTGATATGAATATACACTCAAGATTGTTTTTCCTGGTCTCAGCTATTCTTAGATTTGAGGGGTTGTTGTTTGACCCTTTGGCAGGTGCTGGGCGCTTATTGTTTGATGTGGCTCTTTTCCCGCGTTTAGTATTTATAACAAGTGTCTAGTCACTTTGTTTTGTATTCAAGCTCTCTTCCTGCTCTGTATTTTTGTTTTGTTTTTTAGGTGTATTTTTTAGGGTTATGGTCCGATCCGAGTTGACAGGTCTGTATTGATTTGAACCACTGAAAGCAGAGATAGATTAGTTATTTGAACTACTTGGCTGGGTTGTTGAGCTGCGTGATTCGAGCAAATCACCCGTGTTTTTACGTTTTCGGATTCGACCACGAAAACCTCACTTACGTCATTTCCGGCGGACTTTTGCAGTGTTGTCGGTTTTTATTGTACATTTTTGAGAGTGAAAAAACCCTTTATGTTGTTTATGTCTGGATTACACATTTTACCTTCCAGGAAAAGCAGCTTCTTTCTCTTGAATCAATTGCTTGTTCTCCTCTAGAAGTTGATTTTTTTCCATAAGCTCCTTTATTAGATGCTTCAGAACATCGATTTTTTCGTGATTCGGTTGTGGGGTTATGTCACTAGTGCAACAGATTAATCTAGTTTCATCAATAATTTTGTGTTTTCCTTCCAATCTCGCATGGCACACGAGTTATGGAACACCTTTCCGCAGCTTATACACACCAAACTTGAAACTACTATTTTTTTTTTGTTTTACAGCATTCAAAATGAACTTTTTCCTCAAAGATACTAATTCGACCATCTTTCTTTCGTGTTGCCAACGTCAACGCGTCGAAAAATTCGTAAATCAACTTGAAATAAGTTCCTCTTATTATATTAAATAATTCTGTTAAGTAATATTCATAGCATTATTGTTAAGGACCACCTTTTTTCTGCTGCATGACATATATCGGTATCAACAACTAAATTTGAAGCGTTAATTAATTTTCTGTAACGTTTTGCAACGAATGATGTTGACAAAGAACCATCGGATTATTTTAATTCGCAACACTTTAAACATGTAATAGCAAACAAGAAATAGTTAAAATAGGTACTGACTTTTCTAAAATATTATTCCCAGAGTACGACTATGACTTTATTTACTTACGCATGTAATGTAATGTTTGGGTTCAAATGAATGGATACTCTGTTTTCATGAACATGGCGGCCAGTTCCTTCTAGACGTGTGGCGGCTACGCGAAGTTGTCGGTGTGCGCTGCAAGAGGGAGTACCGCTGATTTCGTGAACAATGTGAAGTGCTGAAGTGAAGAGTCTAAAGAGCCCCAGCGTCCACTTTGTCTCTCGCATGCTCAAAAAGTTAAAATTGAAAAGAATTAGGAAAGTCCGAGTTCGACGAAAATCAGCCGTCGGGGGTTTTCGGTGATGAGACGACCGAATCTGGACATTAGATAGTCGAGGCCCGTAGGGGCGAGGCTGTGCGAAAGAAAAAAGACGATTTGACGTCCGAAAGGGTTGATGTTCGGCGGGCGCCCCTTAAACCATTAAAAATATTTTGAAACCTAGGGGCTCCATTTAGGGGCCGATATTTTGCGACGTCCAAAATCATAGTTTTGGTCAATTTTGTTCGGCGGGCGGTCCTACACACGAAAAAAACCATTTTTGGGACCTAGGGACTCATTTAGGTGCCGAAGGGATTTGACGTCCAAATGGGTTCAAATTCGGGTTAGGGGGGGTTTTCGACGATGCCGAGTTCGAATCTGACGTCGGCGGGAACCTACACCGAATAGGTTCCGCGATAGGAGCCGGACGAGGTCGAATTTTGGGTGATGAGCGAACGAGACTCTCCAAAGAGCACCCTCATGCATTTGACTTAAAAAAAGTATTCTGCGTGAACCCATTTCCCGTAATCGGGCCCCATCGATTTCGAAAACGGAAAATTGCCATTTTGGACGACGCGACGTGTAGGATTTTTAAAAATTTAATTTTTACGTTAATGACATGTAAATGGACCATTTTAATCAAGTTTCGAAAAAATCGAAAATTTCAGGGGTATATATATCTTAAAAAAATCGAGATTTTCAGAAAAACGGCTATAATTCGAAAACGGTCACAGTTAGAGGTAAACTTTAAATGGGAAAAATATGGGTCTCGTCGGGTACTATAATGTGTCGTATCAAGTTTGATTGTACGACGTTTCGTTTTTTTTTAATTGACCAAACGTGATTTTCATATTTTCCCCTTTTTCTCGGTAACGAAAAAAGGTATCTCAAATCGGTTTGCGCCAGTATTTGCGTCGTTTTTAGGTCCATCAAAAAGTTCCTATACAGTTTTTCGATAGGAGTTCAAATAACGTAGGTATTCGATAAAATGTAAAGTTCGTCTGAAAATTTTAATTTTTCTGGGATCTGAAATTCTTTGTGTGGGGGAACGTGACTCGGAATAGACCTCGTCGAGTTCGACGAAAATCAGCCGTAGGAAGTTTTCGGTGATGAGACGACCGAATCTGGACATTAGAAAGTCGAGGCCTCTAGGGGCGAGGCTGTGCGAATTAAAAAAAGGCGATTTGACGTCCGAAAGGGTTGACGTTCGGCAGGGATGTTCGGCGAGCGCCCCTTAAACCGTTAAAAATATTTTGGACCATAGGGGCTCCATTTAGGGGCCGATATTTTGCGACGTCCAAAACCATAGTTAGATTTGTTTGGGTTAGTTTGGGTTAAGGGCGGGTTAAGTTTGGGTTAAGTTTGGGTTAGTTTGGGTTAGTTTGCGTTAGTTTGGGTTAGTTTGGGTGGCGCGCTCATCTTAATGCGTTTGTTTGGCTAGTTAAAGTCAGTTTCGATTATTTTTACTTAATCTGGAATACGGAAGACAAGCGCGCGTAGCGCCTTGTCTTTACTTTGGTTAATTACGGTTAGTTTGGGTTAGTTTATGTAGCGCGCTCGTCACAATGCGTTTATTTGGCTATAGTTAAAGTTAGTTTTGATTATTTTTGCTTAATCTGGAATGCGGAAGACAAGCGCGCTAAGCGCGCTTGTCTTTGCTTTGGTTAATTACGGTTAGTTTGGGTTAGATTGGGTAGCGCGCTCGTCTCAGTGCGCTTGTTTGGCTAGTTAAAGTTAATTTCGATTATTTTTGCTTAATCTGGAATTCGCTACGCGCGCTTGTCTTTACTTTGGTTAATTACGGTTAGTTTGCGTTAGTTTGGGTTAGTTTGCGTTAGTTTGGGTAAGTTTGCATTAGTTTGGGTTAGTTTGCGTTAGTTTGGGTTAGTTGAGGGCCATGAAAAATGTGAAATATTACTTATTGTAATACACGCCCGTACTTTGGATTTTTTTTTCTTTTTTTTTTCTATGGCAGTGGCACACACACTAAAGGTAGATCCTATGGCGCTCGACGAGCAGTGTGTGTGCGAAGATGTTGATTGACACGGTTCTTGAATATTTGTAGGTTGTAATTAGTGGGAAACAGATGTCCTGGAAGTGAGTTCCCCAGTGATCCAGTGCGCCAAACAAAGGAGTTCTGGTAAAGCGATGTTCTAGGTGTTTCTAGTTGTACGACGAACTGGTGCGCTCCTGCCGTCTGTCGGGACTGCCTGACAGGAGTTGCCAGGGGCGGGATTATGTGGGCCAAATCCTGGGAACATCTGCTGTGAAAGTATCTGTAAAACAGAGACATCTCGGCCACATGTCTGCGATGTTCCAGACTATCGAGATTCCGGGTCAACTCCGGATCGCCGACGAGACGCACAGCCCTCTTCTGAATGGAATCCAGCAGCTTTAGGGTATGCTTTGGTGCGGCACCCCAGATATGTGAGCAATATTCTAAGCACGGTCTTATTTGCGCTTTGTACAGCAAGAGCAACTGCTGCGGTGTATAGAGTTTCTTGTTGCGAAATAGCGCACCAAGCTTCTGGGAGGCTGATTTTGCGATGTTAGCAACATGGTCATGCCATGACATATTGCTGTTGACCGAGACACCCAGCAGCCCGATTGACGAGGATGAAGGAATGGTCGATCCTGCCATAATGATGTCAGGGCCCGCTGTATTGGCCCTCTTAGTAAACGTTGCTGCTTGGGTCTTTGCTGCATTGAACTGGACCAAATTTCGGTCGCCCCAAGTTTGAACTTTCTCCAGGTCTTGATTAATTGCTATAATCTGCTCCTGTCTGCGGTGATGAGTCTCAGTCGCTGGTAAGGGTTTTTCTGATCTAAAGTGGGAGACAAGGGTACTGTCATCTGCAAAACTGTAAACAGGATTATTCGTTTCGATCAGCAGGTCATTAATATAGATGAGGAACAGAGTTGGTGAAAGTATTGCGCCCTGAGGCACGCCCGCGTTGATGGTGAATGTGTCCGAGATGTGTCCATCGACTGCAACGTGTAGGGATCGGTTCTTAAGGAAACTGGCCAGCCAGCTGCAGAGAGAGGCGGGCAGTCCCAAGGACGGCAGTTTGTTGAGCAGTCCGTCATGCCAAACTCTGTCGAATGCCTTTGAAATATCCAACGCAATCGCTCGAGACTCTCCGTAGTTTTCAATTGCCCTACTCCATATATGAGTGACATAGGCCAATATATCTCCTGTCGATCTCTCTTTGCGAAAGCCGTATTGATTATCGCTGATTATTCTGTTGCTCTCGAGGTACTTGAGTAGTTGCTGGTTGACTACACGTTCCATGACTTTGGAGATTATTGGAAGCAAGGCAATCGGGCGATAGTTTGAGGGCGTGGTTTTCTTGCCTTTTTTTGGAACAGGTTGCACTCGAGCGACTTTCCAAGAGGATGGGTAAATCCCTTTTCTGTAAGAAAGAGAAAAAAGCCTGGAAAAAACAGGTGTTAGTTCGTTGGCGCAGTTCTTTAGCACGATGGCAGGTATTCCGTCCGGTCCTGATGCCTTTTGCGTATCTAGTTCTTTAAGGATTTTGCGAATATCACGATGAGAAAACTTGACTTCTGCCATGGTGGTGTTGATGTTTGGTATAGTGGGGAGAGTCTTGCTTTGGGGCACGTCTAAGGTAGAGTGCGATGAAAACATTTTGGCGAGCATGTTTGCTTTTTCTTTGGCTGTAGTCGCCGTGATGCCACGTTCGTCCGTCAAAGGTGGGAGAGACGTTTTTGTAAAGTTGTTACTTACTGCCTTTGCTACCGACCAGAAATTCCTGGAGCCACTGGGGCATTGCAAAAGTTTATTCCTGATCCTTTGATTGTGTTTGTCCTTAGTTTCGTCGATCACACGCTTGCACTCGTTTCTCGCTTCGATAAAATAATTGCGATTTTCAGCGGTCTGATTTTGCTGCCAGTACTTATAGGCTTGCTGTTTCCTTCCTACAGCTCTTTCGCATCTTTTGTCGAACCAGGGCTTTCCTTTTGATGGTAACTTGATGGAATTTGGGATGTATGCTTCCATTCCTGAGGAGATTACTTGCATGATCTCTTCGCAGCAGTCTGACGGGTCGTCAGTGGCAAAGCAGACGTCGAGCCAAGGAAAATCTAGGTAAAACTGCCTCAGATCGTCCCAGTTTGCAGAATTGTAATGCCAGATTTTGCGAGGCAATGGTGGATCCTTCTGTATGAGTGGCAATTCACAAACCGTTGTAATAAGTTTGTGGTCGGAGGTACCTAATGGCGGACCAACTGTAACCTTGTACTGGTCAGGATTGGTGGTCAGAAAAAGATCCAGGAGGGCGGCGAATTCGCCCCTCTCTGAGATTCGAGTTGGTTCGTCTACAAGTTGAGTAAGCCCGCAGCTGATGGCAAATGCTTCAGCCTCTCTACCTTCGTTGTCGGTCTTGTTGTGATGTTTGAGCCAGTTGGTGTTGTGGGCATTGAAGTCTCCCAGAACGATTATTTCTGAACTGGGGTGATCGACCTGTATTGAGTAGTCAAAGGTGGTAGCTAGTGTTGAGAAAAAGCTGTGGTAGGCTCTATCGCTCGGAGGGCGATAGAGACAACATATAAACTTGGTTAATCCCTTGGTGGTGAACTTGAGCCACATGACGTCAAGGTTGTTCGGTTCGAGTGTTTCCTCGCGGTGACATGAAAGGTCGCTTCGGACAAAAAGGCATATTCCGAACTTATATCTAAATCGGGTATGTAAGTCGTAACCAGGATAGAGGTAGTTCACTGTTGTTGTTGTAGAACATACTTGTGTTTCTGTAAGGGCTAATATGTGTGGTCTATTTGCTTGTAGATGTTGGTGTACCGAATTTATGTTTGTATTTAGGCCTCTTATGTTGCAGAAATCTATTCTAAATTGGTTCGGTATCTTTGCTGTCTGTGAAATGCGGAATGAAGGGCTCCCAGGGCCACCCAGCGCCCGGAGATCCGAATGGCCGGGGAGTTTTCCTCCGGAATATTTTGATCCTGGAAGCACCATCATGTCCATATATTCCACTTTTTACGAAATATTTTGCGCGGAAGTTCGGGAGGCAAAATGGACTCTGGCTCTATAGACTCTTGTGTGCTGAAGTAGTGACATAGGGCCCAGTTTACATAAAGTTTCTAGCGGAAAATTCGTATTTTTTTGCGTTTCAATTTTGTATTATAAATGTTTAAGTATATGTCAGTATTATAATCTACACGATATACTGAATAATTTAGATTTTCACATCCCCTATTTTCTAATAAACGTCATTTTTCTCTCACGTTGTTATAGTAAATTAGGTGTCATCGGCAACAGCGCCGCAGTAGCGCTAAGTAATAGGACTGCTTGCGTACTGTTTTATAAGAGGGGAAAGAAGAAGGGGAATGATGTTGGCGTCTTCATATTTAGTAAACAAATCTGCCTATTTTTTTTATCTTTATGTGTGCTTTTTGGTAATAATTATTTTACGTTTTGCGGCACATAACTTACGAGCATTTTTATTATTTTTATGGTTTGGCTTTAATATCAGGGCAATCAAGAACGAATTATTTAACTAGAATTATGGAAAATTAAAATATTTGGTGTAATTAACTGTCACTATAGCAAAGTTTACTAAAATATTTATTCTGTAAACTTTGACTATAGCATAAACCTAACTAAGTTAGGTTTATGACTATAGTTAGTAGTCAATATGTGTTAGTTATCAAAGATTGCATACAGAACCGTCTTTAGATGTTATAGCCCCGCATATAAAGGCTTAAGGGATCTTTTTTGGAAAACAATTATGGGGAATACCTTTTGCATGCGACTGTTTAAAGTAAAGCATTTTTAATAGTTGACACAACGCTTTATTTATTTTAGCTTTAAAAATAATTGTTTTTGTGAACTATCTAAAAAGCGCGTGTGTGGGTATATGATTAATTAATTTTTATTTCGGCAATTTAGGGTTTAGGCTTTGCTTAACACAAGCTTTTGGAAAGCGGTTTAATTAATCAAACAAAAAATTTTTTTTCTAACAATTTCCAGATGACCCTGAAACCCGAGAGCCTTGGGCCTTCGCGTAACGTCTCTTGCATGTAAAACAGGCCTCATATTCATATGGAGCATACCTTTTATAGGGCGGGCAGCTGTAATACAAAGAAAACACTTTTATGAAAGGGTTAGCATTAAGTTGGTCTTTTTCGAGCTTTGCTTACTAATTTGCATCACAGAAAAGGCCTTCCCGCTCGACAGTTATCCCGAGCAGTTTATAATACATAATAAGTACCTGTAAACACAAAACGTATGCCATTCCTTTCTATTTTCTTTTGTGCTATCCCTGACCAATAACGGAAGAGTAGAAACACTGTTCAGGCTTACATACGGACAAATACCAACTAATCTGTAAACTATCTTCGGTGGGAATTCTTCTCCGGACAGGCGAAAAATCACTTCCCATATAAATTTTTCGTATATTTCCGAATGCACAAAATTAACGAGTTTGAGTAAACTTTTAGCATCTTTAGTTCGAAGATTTTTCACTCTACTTTTTATTGCGCTGAAGAGTCTTTTGTCTTTTACTGATCTTAGAAACTTTACTATTATTCGAATCGATTTTTTCTGGACCTCTCGAAGACTTGGTAGATTTGAGTTTTCGGAATCATATTTATCGTAAAGCCGATTAATTTTTGCCAGCAATAATTCGCAGTTGCTTAAGCTGTCAGAATTTGTTAAGAAACCTAAATGGGATGAATATGGCAATTGTGGAATTGTTCCTATAAACATAGAAGCTTCTTGAGTGAAATTATCGGCTGTTTTGTTTTGCAAACATTTCCTGGGATAGTCCACGCACTGGTTTTCATAGGGTTTCAGGAACGTATTGTGGTCGCTGTTTAGTACTGAGAATATATTTTCCGAAATATGCAGCATGTCTAAATAGGTCGAGAATCGCTTGACATATTTCAAAGTCAGCTTGAAAGTTTGCTAACCGCAAGTCGCAAGTGTCGCTTCAAAAACAATACCACAGAAGAAATAACAATCAGAATATTCTCTCTGTAATGCCGCCTTTGATGTCTTTCAGGCAAATTCCTTTAGTGTCGGCCATTTTTAAAAGGGAAATTCCAGGTCCGTATTACGCATTTACCAAACAGGTGGGTATTCGCATTATTTTGTATTATTTATCTATAATGTATTTGTCAGATACTATGTAAATAGTATGAGAGCTTGTATATAATATTTATAGATATATTATGTTAATGCTATTGCTAAGCTCTTTCCTCAGTACTTCCGGCAATATAGAACAATTATTTGTGAAGATTGGTACGGGTACTAACAGTATATTGGTAGGGACTGCATACCTAAGTTTCCAATTTCAAGATGCCAAATTCTTTGTGCTACCATCGATGATGTTATGGAAAAATACAGTCTTCCCTGTTACGTTATTGGGGACTTTAACTTGCCAAGATGTGTGTGGTCTACAGAGGATCTTTGTTCAGTGCCTACATTGTCTCCGAATGCAACTGCTAGTGATGCCGAGATAATCACTCTATTTTCTGAACTTTGTGCATTTCATAATCTCTTTCAAAAGAACGAAGAAATGAATGTAAGAGGTGGTTTGCTTGACCTGGTTTTCTCAACCCACTTGGACACTATGGTCTCTATTGCTGATGAACCCATGGTTCCAATGGATTTGTACCATCCACCTTTGTGTATACGAACTGCGACTACAATAAACCACAGTCACTCCAACGGACCCCAGTGTAATGAGTTTTATTATGATTACAAGGCTGCTGATATGACTCTCCTGAATGGCCTTCTCGGGCAGATTAACTGGGATAAACTAATGATACTTTATTCTTTTTCATCCATGCAATTGTCCCTAAGAAGAAAGTCTCCCATAGAAGATATCCGAGATGATTTTCGGCAGAGTTGAGGCAATTAACAATAGATACAAAATTGCTCATAAGGTTTTCTAGACCACTGGTACAAGGGACAGCTATATTAATTTCTCCAGAATTCGATCCGAGTGCAAATTGGTTTCTAATCAATGCTATCGGGATTATGTGATGCGGTGCGAATGGTCTCTGATTGATAATCAATGC
>MU185528.1:0-34545 GCA_016904865.1 Pissodes strobi
TTCCAGGTCTTGATTAATTGCTGTAATCTGCTCCTGTCTGCGGTGATGAGTCTCAGTCACTGGTAAGGGTTTTTCTGATCTAAAGTGGGAGACAAGGGTACTGTCATCTGCAAAACTGTAAACAGGATTATTCGTTTCGATCAGCAGGTCATTAATATAGATGAGGAACAGAGTTGGTGAAAGTATTGCGCCCTGAGGCACGCCCGCGTTGATGGTGAATGTGTCCGAGATGTGTCCATCGACTGCAACGTGTAGGGATCGGTTCTTAAGGAAACTGGCCAGCCAGCTGCAGAGAGAGAGGCGGGCAGTCCCAAGGACGGTAGTTTGTTGAGCAGTCCGTCATGCCAAACTCTGTCGAATGCCTTTGAAATATCCAACGCAATCGCTCGAGACTCTCCGTAGTTTTCAATTGCCCTAGTCCATATATGAGTGACATAGGCCAATATATCTCCTGTCGATCTCTCTTTGCGAAAGCCGTATTGATTATCGCTGATTATTCTGTTGCTCTCGAGGTACTTGAGTAGTTGCTGGTTGACTACACGTTCCATGACTTTGGAGATTATTGGAAGCAAGGCAATCGGGCGATAGTTTGAGAGCGTGGTTTTCTTGCCTTTTTTTGGAACAGGTTGCACTCGAGCGACTTTCCAAGAGGATGGGTAAATCCCTTTTCTGTAAGAAAGAGAAAAAAGCCTGGAAAAAACGGGTGTTAGTTCGTTGGCGCAGTTTTTTAGCACGATGGCAGGTATTCCGTCCGGTCCTGATGCCTTTTGCGTATCTAGTTCTTTAAGGATTTTGCGTATATCACGATGAGAAAACTTGACTTCTGCCATGGTGGTGTTGATGTTCGATATAGTGGGGAGAGTCTTGCTTTGGGGCACGTCTAAGGTAGAGTCCGACGAAAACATTTTGGCGAGCATGTTTGCTTTTTCCTTGGCTGTAGTCGCCGTGATGCCACGTTCGTCCGTCAAAGGTGGGAGAGACGTTTTTGTAAAGTTGTTACTTACTGCCTTTGCTACCGACCAGAAATTCCTGGAACCACTGGGGCATTACAAAAGTTTATTTCTGATCCTTTGATTGTGTTTGACCGTCGATCACACGCTTGCACTCGTTTCTCGCTTCGATAAAATAATTGCGATTTTCAGCGGTCTGATTTTGCTGCCAGTACTTATAGGCTTGCTGTTTCCTTCCTACAGCTCTTTCGCATCTTTTGTCGAACCTGGGCTTTCCTTTTGATGGTAACTTGATGGAATTTGCTCTTCGCAGCAATCTGACGGGTCGTCAGTAGCAAAGCAGACGTCGAGCCAAGGAAAATCTAGGTAAAACTGCCTTAGATCGTCCTAGTTTGCAGAATTGTAATGCCAGATTTTGCGAGGCAATGGTGGATCCTTCTGTATGAGTGGCAATTCACAAACCGTTGTAATAAGTTTGTGGTCGGAGGTACCTAATGGCGGACCAACTGTAACCCTGTACTGGTCAAGATTGGTGGTCAGAAAAAGATCCAGGAGGGCGGCGAATTCGCCCCTCTCTGAGATTCGAGTTGGTTCGTCTACAAGTTGGGTAAGCCCGCAGCTGATGGCAAATGCTTCAGCTTCTCTACCTTCGTTGTCGGTCTTGTTGTGATGTTTGAGCCAGTTGGTGTTGTGGGCATTGAAGTCTCCCAGAACAATTATTTCTGAACTGGGGTGATCGACCTGTATTGAGTCAAAGGTGGTAGCTAGTGTTGAAAAAAAGCTTTGGTAGGCTCTATCGCTCGGAGGGCTATAGAGACAACATATAAACTTGGTTAATCCCTTGGCGGTGAACTTGAGCCACATGACGTCAAGGTTGTTCGGTTCGAGTGTTTCCTCGCGGTGACATGAAAGGTCGCTTCGGACAAAAAGGCATATTCCGAACTTATATCTAAATCGGGTATGTAAGTCGTAACCAGGATAGAGGTAGTTAACTGTTGTTGTAGAACATACTTGTGTTTCTGTAAGGGCTAATATGTGTGGTCTATTTGCTTGTAGATGTTGGTGTACCGAATTTATGTTTGTATTTAGGCCTCTTATGTTGCAGAAATCTATTCTAAATTGGTTCGGTATCTTTGCTGTCTGTGAAATGCGGAATGAAGGGCTCCCAGGGCCACCTAGCGCCCGGAGATCCGAATGGCCGGGGAGTTTACCTCCGGAATATTTTGATCCTGGAAGCACCATCATGTCCATATATTCCTACTGTGAAACCCGGGACCACCAGCGCGGAAGCGGAACGTGATTTGGAAAAACCACTTAGCGCTCCCCAATTCTGGTGGGGTGGTCTTTCACCGGACGATGCGAGTAGGCTTATGCATCTACCACCTAGGGCCGCTTCCACTCGAAGCATCGGCCTCAGACTCATTCCTTTGGCGGTCCCTAGTCTGACAGGGGTAAAAATGGGGTTTGTTGGATCACTCCCCAGTGGTCAGCTCCAGACTTTGTACTTTGGTGTTCTCCAGCCTGGAGGAGGACGATGGGATTTGATGGGCCACATCCCGTGTGAAGGCCAATTTTAGTTAAAGTTATTCGCATCTGCAAATGCGAATTTATAAGTAGGTATTAATATTATTTATTAACATCTCCTGCAAGCCATGTTTACTCCAATTTTTTCCCTCACCGGTCGGCTCATATCAACACGAATTGTTTACAATTAATGCGTTCCGGTATTACATCGCTTCGACAAAGCCGAACGATAACATTCCGATAAATTTATGACGAGCGGCTAAATCCCAAGTTGCAATCCAAAATACTGCGCGCGATGCGACACGACTCCATGTCTACGTCCTAGCAAAATTTCTATAAATATACCTTTTTCCCTTAATTTTGGGTTAGTTTGGGTTAGCCTTGGGTTATTTTTGGTTAGCACTTGGTTAGTTTTTGCTGATTGAGCCCGCGTTACGAGCGAAGCGAGCGGACGGCCATGCAAAGCCATAAAAATACCCAACTTGGGATTTAGTCGCGCGTATATTATGCCTTTGTGGCTAGTTTATAGGGGTTAATTTCGTGAGAAAAGGGCACTCTTCGACCTACTCATTTTTTTTTAAACAGTACCTAATAACAATAGTTACAATATACATAGTCCTTATTCCTCTAGACAGTGTTTTTGAACACTGGTATTGAGGATAGTTGCATTTTAGTAATAACAGTACGATTTCCTATAAACTCTCTAGAATTGTGGCTATGAATATCCTTTGAATATTATGATAATATTTGATTTTTGAGTTTTATTTATTATCCTGTAGATAAGTTTATTCTGTTCAAATTTTAATACCTTATGTAAATGCCATACTCTTAAATTTTCATATAGATCTGCAGTATGAGTCAGTGGATCATAATTAAATATAACTTAGTATTTTGTTTTGCAATATTTGCATCGAATGGTAGTTTATAGCCCCACATGTGCCCCATACGGGGATCAAAGATCGAAAGCGTGATGATACGAAGGCATTATAATCATTTGATTCTATTTTTTATATTCATCTTTATATAGTATAAGCGTTTTACTCTATGTAAAACATTAATAAATGTAACAATGTTTTGTCATGCCCTGGTATATAAATAACAGTTTGCTAGTATAATTAAAATCGCAGTCAGCACATTTAATTTTGTTAAGATAGCGTCTGCCTCGCTGACGAGAGGTAAAATATAATTTTCTTTTACTGATTCATTGACATTTTTGACTGTAACCCGTTCGCACTCTATTTTATTCTAATATAGTTAGTTTTAGAAGTTTGAGAGTATTTTCCCTTTAAATTTTATTAAGTAAAAAATTAAGGGTTACCTACAAGTGTCATATTTATTCATAATACTACAGTTTAGTATTATATACATTTCGTTTGCTTTTATACGAGAGATAGTTTCTGTTTTTATATATTTAAGATAACCAGGTATTTATGTATATTTGAAATTTTGGCATATAATCTTATATGGACTCACCCCCTGATTCGCTTCTTCCGATGAATATTGCCCCCTTTTTTCACCTCCTTTGCGAGCAAGACGTATCACTAACACATTCACTATACTAGAAATACGATTTCTAGGCATTTTTCTTCTTAAAGACCAAATAAAGAACCGATTTACGGATTCTTGCTTGTCACCGACCGGTACAAAAATGTAATGACGCAGGCGATGAGCTCGAGCGGCTAGCCCGGGTTGGTTGAATCACCATGTTTTTAGATAACTTCTTTAAAAATTGTACCGAATGAGAAAAAGTTGTATACTACAAAGTGTAATGAGGGACGGCGGAGATGCGAAGGATAATCAATATTTGAATATTAGCTATTCTACCCGCCATATAGTGGATATACAATCAACCATATACGGTCCATATGCAAGCTGAATACTGGTTAAGCAATATTTGAATATTAGCAATTGGATATACAATTAACGATATATAATGTATATCCAGGTTGAATAATGGTTACGCAATTGCTGTATTACAGGCCCTATTTGAAAGCAGGATAATATGTGTACGGATATATCACAAAAGCTTAAATTATATGATTATTTAATAATTGGTATACAAATGGAAGATAACCTTTAGAGCAAATAAATTATAAGGAATATTCAAATAATTGTATAGTCGTCATAGTTTAGCGATATTAGTTTCAGAAAAACCGCTTGTATATTGACGGAAAACAGTTAATTTGTCACAAATAGTATTCAAGTTTTGCATTATGGTCATTCGATTTTTGTATTGTGGTTTATTCTTTTCTCTCAGTGTAGTATCAGACTAGGTAGATTATGTAAAAATGGCCAATCTACTAGTAATACTGTATACAAATATACAATGCATTGCATTCTTCCCACCACGTATATACACCCAATTTTAAGTGATCTAATTTTTTTTTAATAAACCTGAATTGAGCGTGGAATTAAAAGAATTGTTCCGATTTTTGTAAAAACTTCATTTTAATGAAATGTTATAACGAAATATCAGTTTAAATTAGAACCCTACTAGTACATTATTTTTCAGCAGCTCTTCTCATTGCCACACCAGTAGTACTAGTACATGACTATTAAATTTTGATGCTTAGATATTTCAACGGAATTCGTGAAAAACACATTAATACTTTTATAAACGCATGTTAAACTTTTCTTGATTTTTATTAAAAATGCACGATGCACGTTCATTACTAACGGATAGTGAAGCAAATTTTACTCAATTCAATAGTAAAGTGGTCGTGCGTACATTTTTAGATTCGAGTGGTTAAATTCCGAAGGAAATAGCATAGGTGCTTAATTCGTACCAGCCCTAGTCAGTCTTGTTTCGCTTTTCCTTGTTTGGAAAATATTTCTAAAAACGAGCCAAAATATCTATTACCCAGTCAATCCCAGCAGTGCGCGCTCTTAAACGCATTGAAACAGTTAAAAAGCAGTATGCTTGACAAAATGCACTTACTCGTTCATAAGTCTAAGCAGATTAAAAGCACTAAGTTCTTCCATCGCCATCGCTATGCTTGAATAGGAAAATGTTTCTGATCTTTAGAGCTAGTTTTCAACTTCACAACACGATAATCACATTTGATCAAAAATATCAAATAATAATATGTTAACTACGGCACACACACTGGCAAAGGGAATTACAACCCACTAGTCATTGATATTACAGTATTTCTATGGACCCAACCCATATTGGGTCTTCATTATCTAGTTAATTATATAGTGTCCCCTGCTATTGAATACAATATTGTCCGAATAAATTTGTGACTCGGTTTACATAGTGTGATGGAACATAATAGTTAAAATACTTGGTAATATGGCTCGAGCGTCAGATTGTTGGCCGAAAAATGAGCCCTCTATTTCCCAAGTGGCGTAAATTAGTTTTTTATATTTTTGAGAAACAAATGACATTTGCATGTCAAAAAATCAGAAGAATTATTTAATTTTAAAGTTATATCAGCATTAAAATTCAAAATTATATGGTAAAGTAAAATTATTATTATTATATCTTGTGTAGAGGTTTAAATATATTCACCCTGTATTAGTCTATAAGTTCATTCACTTTTATTACGTAGCATAGTCAGCAGTGTGCACATCCTAATTAGCTCTTAAGCAACTAAGCATTATTGTCATATATTGTAATAACGAAATCAATCAATAAACGTTTATCAAAGGGTCATCAGCTCTAGCTTTCTTTCCACCACATGGCGATCCTGCCAGGATCGCCATGTGGTGGAAAGAAAGCTAGAGCTGACTACAAAGGAATGTGGTGGAAAGAAAGCTAGAGCATGGCTACAAAGTGAAACATTCTTTTCATATTGTTGATCATAATTTTCCGATTCCCGGAGAAGGAATACTAGGTCGAGATTTTTTCATAAATTATAAAGTAAACCTGAATTATTCTAATTGGACAATGACATTTAAATTAGGTAATAGAAATATTACTATTCCTATTTCAGGAGGTCTGGAAGACGCTGTCGTTTGCATCCCTCCCAGATGTGAAGTATTAAGATCGATCAATAATCTAAAAGATGTTTCTCAAGATTGCTTAGTAATAAACAAAAAGCTGCAAGCCGGCGTCTTTGTTGCCAGAGCAATAATATCTAAAAATAACCCTTTAATAAAAATAATAAATACGACATTTGAAACTGTTACTTTAAATATTTCGAACACAGAGACAATTAGCTTGGACCAATTTGAAATTTATAATATAGAAACTGACCTGAACGATAGTAATGCACAATTACTATCTCAACTTAGTCAAGATATACCCCAATTCATAAAACCAAAATTAATAGACTTATGTAAGAAATTTTCTGATATTTTTTCGCTAGATACGGATAAGCTAACAGTTAATAATTTTTATACTCAAAAATTAAAATTATCTGATAATGTGCCTATATATGTCAAAAATTATAGAACACCAATAGCTTTAAAGTCAGAAATGAATCGTCAAATAGACAAACTACAACAAAATAACATTATAGAACCATCTGTTTCAGAATATAATAACCCAGTCTTGTTGGTTCCAAAGAAATCTACTAATGGTCAAAGAGCGTGGCGGTTGATTTTAGGCAACCAAACAAAAAACTAATAGCCGACAAGTTCCCACTTCCACGAATAGATGACATTTTGGATCAACTTGGTCGGGCAAAATATTTTTCTGATATAGATTTAAGTTCAGGGTTTCATCAGGTGACATTAGACGAAGGATCTAGAAATTTGACATCATATAGCGTAGATGCTGGGTCTTTTCGATTCACCCGCCTACCGTTTGGCCTTGCAGTTAGGCCTAATAGTTTTCAACGTATGATGTCATTGGCTTTTTCAGGGATCACACCTGAACGAGCTTTTCTGTATATGGACGATTTAATTGTAATAGGCTGTTCAGAGAACCACCATCTAAATAATTTGGAAAAAGTGTTCGAAACATGTCGAAAGCATAATTTAAAATTAAACCCCGAAAAATGTCAATTTTTTAGAAAAGAGGTTACCTACTTAGGTCACAAAATTACAGATAAAGGTATTTTACCGGACGAGTCGAAGTAAGACATTATAGATAAATATCCTATTCCCACAACATCTAATGAAGTAAAGCGATTCGTCGCCTTTTGTAATTTCTATCGTAGATTTATCCCACATTTTGCATCGCTTACGCATCCATTAAATAAGCTGATCAGGAAAAATAGTGAGTTCATTTGGTCAGAAGAATGTCAACAAAATTTTGAAACTTTGAAGAATTTATTAAAAAGTCCCACAATTTTACAGTATCCAGATTTTGAAAAACAATTTATCCTTACGACTGATGCATCGAATGATGCTTGTGGCGCAATACTTTCTCAAAATTTTGATGGTCATGAACTGCCTATTGCATATGCTTCTCGTGCTTTCACAAAAGGGGAATCTCATAAACCTACCATCTTAAAAGAACTAACTGCAATACATTGGGCTATAAAATACTTTCGTTGTTATCTGTACGGTCAAAATTTTTTAGTAAAATCAGATCATAGACCATTGGTCTACTTATTTTCAATGAAAGACCCTAATTCTAAACTTACCAGAATGAGACTTGATTTGGAAGAATTTGATTTTTCGGTTGAGTATATTAAAGGTAAAGACAATGCAGCTGCAGACGCACTGTCACGACTTAATATAAATAACTTAAAACAAATTCACAACGACATGTATGACGTACTAGTAGGGACCAGGTCAATGTCAAAATCTACGACAATACCAGAAAAAATTAAACAAAAAGAACCCGACTCTAAACAACAGCCACAAATTTACGAAACCCTTAATAATCACGAGGCCCTGAAGCTGCCTTTCTTAAAGTTTGAAGTTAACCCTAGTAATATTAGAATAAATATTTTCTACAAAAGGAAACTGAGCGCTCAATATACACTTCCAATCTTTAATGGTAATATTGCATTAGAGCAAATATTATCTAGGCTTGAAAAAATGGCAAATGATGGAAATTTGAGTGTAATAAGATTAAACTTAGATGATAAATTATTTAAAAGGTGCACCATACATGAATTTAAACAAGCGGGACAAAATACCTTAAAAAATCTATCGATAGTACTTTGCACTCCGCGAAAACTAATTACCAATAAAAACGAAAAAATGCAATTAATCGAAAATTTTCGTGAAAGTCCACTGCTAGGGGGACACTGCGGTCAAAAAAGACTTCTCAAGAAATTAAAAGCTTCTTACAGGTGGAAACCTATGTCACGGGATGTCGCTAATTACATTAAAAAATGTCATAAATGTCAAATTAACAAAGCCTTTTCTAAGCATATTGAACCGCTGACATTAACACCCACTCCGCAAAAAGCTTTTGATATTGTTTCCATAGACACGATAGGGCCATTTCAAAAATCGGATCACGGAAATGTTTACGCTGTAACTATACAGTGTGAGTTAACCAAATATGTAGTCATCATTCCCATCCCCAACAAAGAAGCGTTTACAGCAGCTAAGGCAATTTTTGATTCTTATCTACGGTCCTATGGCTGAGGTCAGAAGTGACATGGGAACCGAGTATATAAATGAAACTTTTAAGAACTTGTCAAAATTACTGAATTTTGATCATAAAGTAGCGACAGCTTATCATCATCAAACCATTGGGGGTTGTGAACGTAACCATAGAGTACTTAATGATTTTATGGGCATGTATATAAATGAAACGCATTCGGATTGGGATAGCTGGTGTCGATATTTCGCATTTTGTTATAATACGACTCCAAGTAGTTATCATAATTATACTCCATTCGAACTCGTTTTTGCAAAAGAGACAAAATTAATAGAGATATTAAACAATAAACAAATAGCTCCGATATACAACATAGATTCGTACTACCAAGAAATTCGTTACAAGTTACAGGTAGCACAAAATAGAACTAGAGACTATCTTGAAAGAATTAAAAACTATCGAAAAACTTCTTGTGATTCTAAATGTAAACAAATGGAACTAAGGCGGGGTGATCTTGTTTTGCTAACAAACGACGGTCGTGAAAAATTAGATCCTTGGTACAAGAGTCCCTTTAAAGTTATCTCTCAAAAGGGACCTAATTGTATCATAATGGATAATAAGGGCAAACAGTCCTCTGTGCATAAAAATAGAATAAAAATGTATTACAGATAACCATATATTATTGTACTCGCATATTATTATAGATTATTGTATTAAAATGGGTGTTTCTAGGTGTAGTATGCGGCAGGCCTGCCCACAAACATATTAAACTATATAGGATGTTATTCGTTTCATATATATACCCAAAATGCCCTTCATTGTTCCAATGGCCATGGAAATGAAGGTCATTTTTCTAGGGAAGGAAGGTGTAGAGGTTTAAATATATTCACCCTGTATTAGTCTATAAGTTCATTCACTTTTATTACTTAGCATAGTCAGCAGTGTGCACCTCCTAATTAGCTCGTAAGCAACTACGCATTATTTTATCAAAGAGTCATCAGCTCTAGCTTTCTTTCCACCACACTTGACTATAACAACTAAAATAAAAGAAATTAAACTGAAAGAAATATCGATAAAATACAAGCTAAAAACCATAAAACCAATTTTATTTTCGATCGAGTTAATAAAAAATAGTGGATAATACTGCTAAAACTCAACAATAAATTTTTTGTATCAAGAATATCATGGGAAAATATACATAAAATCAAGTCTCTTCTTATCCAAACAAAACTAAAGGAATTAGCTAGCTTCGTCTGCTTCTTCGGGCATTGCAATGTTATTAGTTTAGTCTTCTGCAGGGTACCGCTTAACTGTTAGCTCACGGTTATATTGCGAAAAAGGATAAGCGAAACAAATTAAAAATTAAGTAGCAGGACTGACTTTACACCAATTATACCTAGTTTATGCCCGCTTAATCCGGTAGCACTGCTGTTGATTTTTGCAATAAACTTGTCTTGTTTTTTTTTTGATTGTGTGACTGTAGTCACAGGATTGTAATCCTGTGTTATTTTTGGTGATCCCTAGTTGTTATGACATGCACGTGTTTGTCCTTCTTGTCGGATTAAAATAAAACAATAATAATAAGAAATAAAAATAATAATCGGTAATGGCTTGTTTGGAACTGTTTACTGCTGGTCTACAACTTGTTTCAGAATTTGCCGAGATGTCGAGCTCTGACTCGGACTAGGCGAGTCGGAGCGCCAGCTGGTTTTGGACGCATATAAGAGGGCAATCGGCGCACCCTCATGAATGTTCGAAGGAGAGGTCAATAACCAGGACGGGATTGTATCAATAGCTTCTACAATACCACCGCGCACCGGCTCACAATACGGAAATACAAGACGGAATGCATGCTATCTATAGCGATATCCTCTGTAGGTGACGTGCCAATTTGCCGGGCAATGACAGTTTTGGGACGGACTGGAGAATTGTAGCATTAGCATTAACCGCACAATCATATCAGTTGTTGGTAAGCCTTACCCAAATGTTTATACTTTGTATAACACCGAGACCAACATAGTTGAGTTGGCTTCACGGTCAGCGTGACTTAACCTTTATCGTAAATTTTCTACCAAGATTAGGCTAGTGAGTGCAGGTATTTGGTTTCTATTAAAATTGTTTTACTTAAATCTTCCCCAGTTACAGAAAAAGTGGATTTAGATATCAAAAACTTGTACAATATACGAAGTATGTTTGAATTAGAAGCATATTGACTATATAAAAACTAACATTTAGACTAACAAATATTGAACATGGAGAATGGTACGAGTTCCAGAGAAAAATATTCTTAGTAATAATTGGTACAAAATACACCAAGAAAATGTCGTCCATCATTAAGAAACTTAAAAAAACTCAGGAAAATGAAACCGAAGTCTGATAGTTCTCAGGAAGTCGTAAACATTGTGTAAAACCAATCTTCTCGTTCATTTGTTAAAGCTGAATTGGATCTTTTAAATAAAGGTCTGAATTTTGCATTGCCTCCACCAGAGGATAACCTACTTGATATTGTAAGTAATATAGAAAGCTGTATTCAACATCTTCTTAATGCTACTAAAGGATTTGTTAGCGAAGCATGCAGAAATCAGATCTCAAAAAAATGTAATTAATAATAATGTAAACTCTCGACCTAGAAAAGGAAAAAGTATAATCAAGGGATTAAAGGAGAAATATGCTTTCTATCTAAAAGCTGGTAAAGGTACTAAAGTTGTTATATTAGCCGCATACAAAAGTATGGATATTATTAAATGTAAGAATAGTTTAAATAGAGATAGAGAGCCTTTTCCCTATTCCGATTCCATGATTGGTTCTTTTTGGTTTCGCTTGCATAAATAGAGTTAGGTAGATTTCAAATTTAGTTTTAATCATCTCCTGATGATGTTAACATGGTTGTCTAAGCGGATAAAAACTCTGTTTTAAACAATACAAAAGAGGTAATTATAATATAAGTAATTTAAAAATTTATTGGCGATCTGAACCATAGCTTTAGTTTTTGGTTTGATTTTTGTCATATAATCTGTCTGTTTCTAAATTTGGTGCATTTTGTTAATATATTATAATTTAGGATTATTTATCTGTAAGTCTGTTACATAATAGAAACCTCTTAGGGAAGAAATATTCATATTGCTGTCAGTGGTACACACATAGTTAGGATGTTGGAAGATTGTATTTCTTTCTTATGTTTGGTCTTTCGAAAATCTTCCAAAGAGGCGATTTGAGAATAACCGCTTATTTAAAATATTATTTCCTTAGACTTTACACATTCAGTTTTAAGACACCCTATATATGTAACGAAAAAAAAAACAAATGATAAATTAAAGTCGGGATTTGCGAGTTTTTTTCAAAAACATCCTAAAACGTATCGTTCGAGAGCGGGGATAGAAAATTTGAAATCGGCGCAATGAACAGTTTATTTTGTGAATGATTTTTCTTCTATCATGTATTTAGGTCAGTAAAATGAAATTTATAATATTGATATTAGCATAATATGTACAAGCATTGCTTTTAATCTTACGGATCGTTCCTATTGGATGGTATAACATGTGTATGTATTTATTGAAATCGTTTGATGCTGTGAACAACACTACTTTAAATGAAAACGATTATGTTTTATTTGCTTTCTATTCGTGCTAGGATTTTAAGTTTAGTGTGACTGAGAGTGTACTCAAAGGCCTTGATGCTTGCTGAATCTACTAACTATTTCCTGCCCTGACCGGTGAATATCCTAGTTATAAATGAAATGATCCTTCTAGAGATATTGGCCTAAATTACAACTAAATTGCTGGGTAGCCTCCACAATCCAGGACCTCAGTACCTGCCAGCGGCATCTGGCTAACTAACAACAACCTCTTCAGTTTTAAATGTATGGTTACAAGTGTGGAACTATGAATTGTGGCACGGGAGACAGTAATTTAATTAATTATTATACTAATAAAGGTTATACAGCATAATTCGGTTTAGGAATTTAGATCAAGGGTTTCTCTGCCGATGTTTAATCTATTCCTCCATTATGATATTACTGAGATATTTAATCTTAGTTCAGATTCCAAATGGTGCTGTAGTTGTGGGCAATATTTAAATAAAAAATTGATAAATGTTAAATATATACCACAATTAGAGCTGTGTATGTCGCTGAAATTAACTCTTAAAGGCAATACTTAATAAATAATTGGCAAAATAAAAAGTTAGGGTCGGTTATCCAGTGGGATTCGTTATTATTATTTTTTTTTCAATAAGCATAATTTTATTGGATTTGAACTTAAAGCTCCTTCATAAGGGCCCGCGAGGCTTATGGCCTGTCGGTGCTTTGCACTGATTGCACCCGGCGTTAAAATAGTGGCTTATATTATTTCAGATTTTTTATTTGTGCGACTCGACTCGACCGTACACCATGGATGCTAAAGTATATTCAGGAATATTAGAAATCGACTAAAAACTAAAGAAAGAGAAAAAAAAACAACCCAATAACTTAAAACCATGAAACTTCAATAAAACCCTTTAATCACAGCTGTAAGGTTTATAGTGACAAAGAGTAATCCGCACAGATCCGTAGCAATGTTTATTTTTTGTTATGTTTGCAGGAAATAGATTAACAGGCTAGAGTTGATTTCAATATTAAATTAAATATAATACGATAATAATACAACACATAATATTTATAAAGGTATACATACATAGTTAACACTAACTTCTATATTACTAAACTAAATCTGTTTCGCTATCGCTACTAACATCTAGGTCAATAACTAATTTTTCTGTTGCATTTTTAAGACAAGAATAGCTTTTTTTCATATCCTATAAAGTCTGTCTCAAAGTATATCGTCTTGGCTTTTGCCGCCAATCATCTAAATACCACCATTTAATAGTATATTGTGTAACTAGGAGGAAAAGCAAAACATTCCTGGACGACTGTGGTAGTTGCTGGACGAGGCGCAGCCGAGGCCAGCAACACAGGAGTCCAGGAATGTGCTTTTCCTACGAGTTGCACACACTATTTTTTATCCGATCGAAATTAATTAGAATACGTTCTTATATAAATAGAGCCAAATATTACTGTAAATAAAAACGGTGTTTTAAATTTAAACTCAACATAATATCAAGTTTTGAATCGAGCGAGCTTGAATTTTATTACGTAGCTACGGAAACTACAGCTAAATGTTACTTTTGATAGATGTCAGATCTGATAAACAAGGCGTTTGAATATGACAGAAATGTTACATTCCCGGCCTAGGACGGGAATGTTATATTCCCGGACTGTTATTTTCTATTCTTGTACAGTTATTGCATGTTGCCAAGCAACGAATACAATATACTCGAATCATGACTTTTGCGGTGAGAAAACACATCGGAAAGGTGTCGTTTTTCGTCCGATCGGATAAAAAAGTTTTTACCTGAAATGAAATCCGACAACAGGCGAGTGGCAAGGCAGGGGCGGGCCATCAGGTATAAATGAGTTTTGTATTGGGTGTATGATGGCTGCATTGAATTCATTTGGCAGTATTAAATATTCCATTTTAGTGTGCGTTTGCAAAGAGCTTTCTATACGAGTATTATAAGTTATCATTAATTTTTTTCGCAATGTTGCGTCGAAAAGACTTGTCATTAGATGCAAAGCAAATTATGAAAAATGTGTAGTATGATTGTTTTGTAAGTAGAGGATTCATTAAAAAAGAAGCTTTAAAAGAAACCTGCTTATTTACAAAGACATCAATATCCTCTATAAAGGATACTATTAACAGTGAAAAATTAAGTGGAAGAAAAAAACGTAGTGATTTTCAATCTCATCGTCTGGACAATAGCTAACAGCATATAATAGGAAGAAAAATATATTCCCTCTATGAAAGCCAGATTGTTCCTACTTTGGACAATCTAAAAAGGAAGCTAGAAGAAGATGACATCAATATAAATATTAGCCGGGCCACCCTCCATAGAGTTATTGGTAAAATGGGATTCACATATCGTAAAATTGAGAAAAAACAAGTGGTAATAGAATCGCAAATATTGCGCACTTGGAGATTCAATTTTCTTCAGGACATTAAGACGTACCGATCCGAAAACAGATCTATAATCTACCTGGACGAAACATGGTTTGTTACACACGATACAGTATCAAAAGGATGGGTTGATTCCAGTAAAAACTGTAAGACTAAGGCACCTTCAAACAAAGGAAAGCGCATAACTATTATTCACGCTGGATCAGAAAACGGATTTGTTCCAAATTGTCTGCTGCTTTCTGCAAAAAATATTAAGGATTCAAGCTTGGATTATCATGAAGGTACAATAAAGTTGGATATTGTTTTTTTTACCTAGTTATAGTTTATTTAACTTAATAGTAATAATCTCTCATATTAAATAAAAAGTTTTTTTTTAAATAAAAAAAAAACAGAGGATGTATGATAAAAATACAAAAAGATAGATATTTGTGAATTTGATACTTTTTAAAATAATTTAGATAGTCCGCCACTGGCGATCTCTTCTACAGCAGCTATTGGCCAGATGATTTATTGCAACTAGCCCATTATGTTTATGATTGCCGGCAAAAGCCAAGACAATATACTTTGAGACAGACTTTACAACATACACAATTTTCCTGAGAAACTTTTTCGCTTCACTATCAATATAAGTTATTACACTAGAATTAACAACATCTGCTTCTGTTTGCCAACATTTCTATCGCGTATACTACACTATCAAGTTCAAATGTGGCTGGGCAATCAATTGGATCCAAAAGACTGGGGTTGGAAATTAATAGATAATACTTTGGAGCCAATTGAAACTTTACTCCTATCTGATTAAGAAAAACTCCTTAACACCATTTTTTGCAATTGCAAAAAGGGTTGCAGTATAAATTGTGGCTGTAAAAAAATCGTACTATCTTTTCACCAGTATGTACCAATTGTCAGGGTCAGTTTTGCTTTAATATGTAGCAACCAATGTAGCAAATGAGGATTCTTATGATATCAATAACGAGACAACTGATGTATCTTGCTTCTTAGAAGAAGTTACAGACATACAGCAAGAAGAGATGAGGAAAGCGAAGAGTTCACAGAACTGTTAAAGTAGCATTTGAAGATTATCACTAATTTATCAGTCATCAATTTTTCAAGTCACATTCTCGGACCCAGTATTTCTTCTGAGATTTCAGAATCAAAAAATATAGGAATGCAACAATAATTTTAAAACCACACAATTATTCTAAATTGCCTTTAGATACACGTAGGTCACTAATGGTCATACTACCATTTTAGTTTGAAAATAGTATATTAGGCAATGTGCATTTAATGATAACTCTTAAGACACGAGCCCAGATAAACCCACACCAGATGCGCAAGCACTCGCCTAACGCATGAAACAAGAATTCGTTTAAAGCTCCGCCTCCTCGGGATGGCCAGCCATCCGACGAAATAGTCAGGGCACGCTTTAGTGTGATTCTAAACGCGAGTCTTGTGGTTTAGTCCGAGAGCGTTTCGAAAAATAATTAATCTTTATTTTATTTTTGTTAAAAAGTGCTTTTATTTGAATTGTTCTACTAGAAGCGGTAGCGAAAAATCATTATTTAAATTACCCCGCCGATCCTGAGTTGTTGAATGCATACTTATTTACAAAATTATTGCATATTGTAAAATCGAATAAGCATGAAATTCAATTAAATCTGAAAACTGGCAGATAAAATGTTATAGTTAAATCTTTTTTTACTGAGGAATGTTTATAAGTAGCAGCAAAGCCACTGATAAAAATAAATTCCATTAATATTGTGTACATTTTTGATTATAGATTTAAGGCTTGGCTTCAAGCCGCTGGAAGAGTAGATCATTTGAATAAAAGTAATGTTAATTACAAATTATATGAAGATCACTTCGAACAGAAATATTTTGAGGTATCTACAAGGCCTGTTAAGCGCATCTACAATACTGCTATCCCCTCTATATTTTTTGGATCCAAGCGAAAAGCAGAAAAAATGCACGCCATGTTTTCTACAAACAAAGAAAAAATTACAATATGATTAAATCAAAGTTGCGCCCAACCCCTCCCCCTTTTTTGCCATTTAAAAAGGTGCCGATTACTTGTTAAAGTGAAACTTCTTTAGGGAGGGTAAAGTTAGAAAAAATGAAACGTGTATCATAGTGAAACGCTTATCAAAGTTGAAACAGTTGTCAAAGTGAAACGCCTCTTTAATTAAGCTATAGTGGAACATGTATAGCTAGAGGGCTGAAAATTTCAGGACATGTAGCCGGGATAAAATGAGGCCCGGAGAAGGGGTAGAAGAAAAAATTAAAATAATTAATTTCTGGAGAACCGGAAGAGCTAGGGGGACGAAATTTTTATGGTAGGGTCTCATGGGAGATTACCTATGAACATATGGGGGGCCAGGGCTCTAACTTAAGGGGGTTTATGAGTAAAATACCGTTTTTTGCCGATATCTCTGCAACGGAGCATTGGATCGAAAATCTGACAAGCGTGGGGGGGGGGATAATTCACCCCACCCCCATCTCCCCGGATACCCAAAAATGTTCGAAAAAGTGGGAAAAACTTTGAAAAAACGTACAAAATTCTTCGAAAGGTTAATAAAAGTATTATAAAACGAAATAAGGAAGAAAAGTAAACAGGCGAAGGAGTTCAGCTACGAGGTCGGGAATGGCAAGTAAGGCAAAAAAATGCTTTATTAAAAAAAACAAACATTTAAAAAAAATGGGAAAAAATTGAAACAAACGTGAAAAAATTTTCGGAAAGTTATTATAAAAAGAAAGAAATGAAAATAAAAAAAAAAGTAAAAGATTTTTGGGAAAGTTAATAAAAGTGTAACAAAACCATATAGGAAAAAAATAATTAAAAAAAAAGAAAAAATTGTTCGGAATGTTAATAAAAGTATTATAAAACGAAATAAAAATAAATAATAAAAAAGAGTTAGAGAAACGGCAAAAGTTGAGAAAAAAAAGCTCCCACTATGACCCAGAACATGATGGGCGGGGCTTGTTAAGGGACCTGCGACCAGTATAAATAAGGCCAGGTATATAGTGGAAACTCAATTCCAATTATCCCTTTCAGGAGTTTCACTTCAGGCGTGTGCTTATAAACGTGAGGCACGTAATTTTTTTTAAACGATTTTGGCGACATTTGGGTAAAAGTTGGGCGTAGCAGCCTAATTAGTACGCTTCAATGACAACTCGCTCTGGCCTACACCTAGTAATTGTAAACTCGAATGATTTCAAATTTAAATTTTTAATTTAATCTTATTCACTCAGTTCCTTCTAAGCTGAAGTGAAGATAGCCAATAAAATTTAGAAGGCAAGCAAAAGGGTAACAAGTTATAGAGTAGTTATGTTAGTTTACGAGTTTTATGTTCTTCTAAGTTGTAAGATGTTGGTTAGTATAAAAGTTGTGCATTAAATATCATGTACATAATAGCCATTCACATTCTTTTCAGGATAGGCGGCAATTTTAAATAAGGTATCACTCAACACCCCCCCCCCCCCCTTTCCATTTAATTGTTTTTTTCAATATGGCACCCTCCTGTCAATGTGACAGTTTTAACAGTCATTTATATTTTAAAGTAAAGTTTATGTTTTCTTTCGAATGTCCTTCAATTTTTATGAAAATATACATGGGTTCAAAAGTTAAGAAGGGTGGGGAATGGGAACGGGTCGGACTTTAGGCGAACACCGTATATATTGTCGTGGTTATATCGGGATATCAAAAATTATATTAATTAAAGTTGGCCATAGAATTCAAAACGTCTGTTGTGCCTTATCTATCTTTTAGATTTTTTTGAAAAAATTGTCAAGTGCCATGTCATACTGACTTTAAAAGACAGACGTTTGCGATTTCATGGCCAACTTTTATCAATCAAATTTCTGATAACCCGGTATTATGTTATGTTAAATACGTCCGATATACAGTGTGGCCCACTTAAGCGCGCAGCATGTCTGTAACTTTTTTATTTATTAACCGATTTTGACAGAATTTGTTTAAAAATATAGATATTCAAAAATTGTACTCTGTATTAAAATTGCAGATTAAAAAATAAAAATTAGGGCCCACTATGATTTTTTTTTAGTAGTAACATTATTTTCAAAATTTCTGGAATAAATAAATAGTTTTCCCGATATGGCCGGTGACCACCCTTACTGAAACATCCTGTATAATATTAAAATGTAGCTATATAAGTAATTAAAATAATCCTTTTTATTCCAAATGTGTTTTTTTATGTGAATCCTGTTTTCGTAACATAATCATATATGAACCCTAGTCTGAACCATCATTTTTTTTTTAAAATAGGTTGGCAAAATTGTTTACGAAAGTGTCAAAACATTCATTTTGACACTGACACAGAAATGTCCTTGTTCTTGACCTTGCGGCCAATTTAAACGCTCCCACTCTGTACTCTTACAAGTAAATCGAAAAAGTTTTTAAACAAATTCAAACCATATATAGAAATACCTCAAAAAAAGATATTATTCACATCGAAAGCTTAGCTTGACAAAAAATAACCTTAAATCGGCATAAATTAAAGCGTATTAGAGAAATTTCTGTAAAAATCAGTGCAGCCATAATATCACTAGATTTCCATCACCGCCTGTTGGGAAAAGAGAATGTGAATGGCTAGTGCAAATGTTTATTTTTCCTAAACCAGTCCACCAAAAAACACGTTTTCATTTAATTGGTGCAGACCAACTATTTTATTTTTGAAGAACAATTCTATAATCACACCCGGATTATTTGGTGCAGGCCGCGTATAACTGCCACGTCAAGGTTAAAGTTGGCTGGCGAGGAATTTGCCGACCTTTCGCATCTGGTGTGGGTTTATCTGAGACACGAGTATAAGAATTACGAACCGAGCCGTAGCAACAACACCGAAAGGAACATCCGGTGTTAACGGCCATATGCGAGTGTTGTAATGAATGTCAGTGTCTTAATAGCCTTTAGATATAAGTTGCATGCACTTTTTCCTACGACTAGTTATTATAATGAAAAATAAGTAGTTAACCTTTCAAAATTTACTAACTATGAACTGTCAAAATTGATAGACTGTACACGCCACGGCCATGCGAATATCACGGCTTATACAGTGCGTCCAAAAAAGTATGCAATGGGAAACTTCTTCATTATTGGATTCTCAGAAAATTTCATTCTTCATAAAAGTTGGTGCTTGCCCTAAAACAGTAAACGAGTATTTCAAATTTTACGTACTGCTTTTAGTGCGGACGCAAATGTCATTTTTCCGAAATCGCGTCAAGAGTAAAGTATCTTAATTAATAAAGATACAGCAAAATCTTATAAAGAAAAGTTCCTCCAAATTAAAAAGTAATCTAAATATGAAATTTGAGTTAAGTACATCATTTTTTAATTTCCCTTTTTTTTTCTCGATTTTTTATTTAAACGTTACGCCATCGGTGAATGCTTTGTTCTTTTGTTATTAGTATACTTGCCAAGCAACTTCAAAATTTATTTAAAGTAGACATTAGTTACATAGTTGCAGTTTTTACAGAGATAAATGCCAGTTTAGGTATCAGGGTGTTGCAAACACATTTAAACAATTTTGGTCCAAAACAATTATTACCAAATACAATTGGAATGACTGACTCAATAATAATTAATTTCATATGTCAGAGCGAAGTAAAATTATTGCTATTTATTTGTTTTTATTCCAAATGCATGGCCTACTCTTCAAGACCAAATATTTTATATGGCTTTTTAGGATACTTTGGCATATTTTACTCATCGGGTGCAAAAGATAAATAAATTATTAGTTGTTTTACATGAAATGAAAAGAGTTGGGTTTATTCATGATTTTGAGTGGAAACATTTTTGAATCAAAAGTGTTTAAATGTGTTTGCAACACACTGATACCTAAACTGGCTATTATCTCTGGAAAAACTGCAACATTATGCAACTATGTAACTAATTTCTATCTTAAATAAATTTTGAAGTTACTTGGCAAGTATACTAATAACAAAAGAACAAGACATTATCCAGTGGCGTAATGTTTAAGAAAAAATCGAGAAGAAAAAAGAAAAATTAAAAGTTGGTGCACTTAACTCAAATTTCACATTTAGATTACTTTGTTAATTTGGAAGAACTTTTCCTTATAAGATTTTGCTGTATCTTTATAAATTAAGGTACTTTACTCTTGACGCAATTTCGGAAAAATGACATTTGCGCCCGCACTAAAAGCAGTACGGAAAATTTGAAATACTCATTTCCTGGTTTAGGGCAAGCACCAACTTTTATCAAAAATAAAATTTTCTGGGAAACCAATAATAAAAAAGTTTCCCATATGTTGCATACTTTTTTGGACACACTGTATATGTGCCGTGCCAATATTTGGTACTCTCGGAATTCTGGTATTGCATTTTGATTGTTTATAAACTTATATCTATCTATCTGATTAAAGTATAGGCAGTAAGTGTCTAATATATCAATTCAAATATAGAAGTAGAAAAATTCCATAAAATCTGATAAAAGTTTTTTGTTCTCTCTGTGAGAAGAAAACTTGTAGCTAAATGTATTATGTGATGTGTTTTTCGAAAATAATCTAAGTACCCAGATTGATAAAATACTATAAAAAATTATTCTGATTTTTAATCATGTTCATTATGCATGACATGAACATATTTATATAGTGTTTTCCTTACCTTACAAGTGAGAAATAAACAGTTATTCAACTGTAACATTAACTTTAGACCTAATTAAACAATGATTATTTTTTAAACGTTTAGCTTTTAGTGTAAAGGAAGTGAAATATTAATAGCATGTTACTGAGAAAATTTTTTCAATAAATAATGGATCAGTCTAATATAACTTGAGCCTGAAATTACTAACTGCCACTACTTTAAACTTCAGTTCGTGATCAATAATGTCAATGTGAATCTATGCCACAAATAGTAAATAGTTTATTACAGTATTTATTATAATTCTCACTGATTTTGTCAACCAAATATGTACAGTAAATGCCTTAATAGACGTCTAAATATTGTTTTTGAGGATATTTATTAGGAACTTAAAATTTCTGTGCACTTTGATCTCCCATTTTTAATGCCTCTTCAACCACTTCTTGAGGTACATAGCCTGTACTTCTACGATTAGAGAGTCTATTTTTTGATCTCCTCTTTCTTTGAGTTTCGCTCTGGTCACTGAAATTAAAAAATATCCATCAATTGAAATAGTTATTTTTGTTACAAGTACCTAAAATGGAGTTTTTCAGGACGAATCATTGTTGTTTCCGGACGAGGCGTTAGCCGAGTCCGAAATAGCAGATGAGTCCTGAAAAACTTCATTTAGGTATGTGTGACAAACACTATTTTTTGTCATACGCTCCCAAAATTTAATTTTTATTTATACGCTTTTTGCAATTCTTCAGAACGCCTAAATTTGCAAATTTACCATAATTTTTGAAATAATAATGTACGACAAAGTTAGCTTAGAATTTGATATCGTAGCAAATATTTGACAATTTTCTCATGTCATTCGAAATTTGATATTTAGACATATTCAGGAATTTTGGAATAGTCCGTAAAAGTTGCCATGACGACTTTTAGGGACTAGGCCTAAAAAGAAGCATTTTACGGACTCAAATGAGTCGGTAAAATAGTTATTTTTGGGAGCGTATGACAAAAAGGTTATTTAAAAGCGTATGTCAAAAAGAAGTATGTCGAAAAGAATGTATGATATGAAAATTTCATGACAAAAAAGCATTTTCGATTAAATTAGGTGAACTAAAAAAACTCACTTCTAACGCTAAATGTAATTTTACAAACAACAAGCAAAATTATGCTGCTTTATCTTGTTTATTTTGGATGATTACAAGTATAAGTATGCATTAGTTGCACATCCAAAAATTCACATTAAAATTTTCTCAAGACTATTTTGATTATTTTTTCATTATAAAACATGTTTAACATGTGACATGGGTGAAAAACAAAGAAAAGTCCAATCTGGCTGCGTTTCTCCATAGTTTCAGCTGGTAGTGCAAAGCGCAAATGTGGACTAAAATATTCATATAAATGTGGATCCACATCAAATTTCAAAAAACATCTACACGCGAGCGTACGAGATCCCGACTTGTTATAGCGCGACTATAATATAGTCGGCTTTCATATTTTAAGTCAGTATGGGTTAGTTGCGCCCCCGTGGCGAGCGAAGCGAGCGGAGGACCATGCAAGAAGTGTTCAAATATTTGAAGAAACGTAACGGGGGTTATTCTAGCTAACGTTTATATAACATTTATACTACAATCACGCTATAAAAAGCGGCTTACCGGACGCTTGATGCCGCCTGGCCACATAATATCTAGACCGATTGGCGGATGCGCGGGAAGAAGCAACTTTCATAGTATGCCGGGTATAGCTATTAGCTAGTAAAAAATAAAATCAGGAATAATAAAAGATGAATGTTTGTACCAGATCCATGATAAATTAAATATATCAAACTGTTTTAGTACCTGAATATTATAAGATATTTTAATTTTTTTATCAATTGAATACTTTGTGATCATATGCTTTTTTATTTTAAGGGCCATCGCATCATCGACGATATCAGCATCTGTAGTAGCAGGACCAAGTACAACAACTAATGATGGCAGTGATAAGGAAGGACGCTTCTGTTGCTGCGTCAACATTATCAACAAGAGGCTTGGCTACCTCAGATTCTATCCTGAAGTCAACAGTTCAGTCAGGTCCAAAGAGGACGAAAATCGGTCAAAGCATGGCACAAACATCTATTACCAGTCATTTAATGAGATGTGGCACATCAAATCCCATCGTTCTCCTCCAGGCCGGCGACCACCAAAGTACAAAGTCTGAAACTGATCACTGGAGAGTGACTCAACAAACCCCATTTTTACCCCGGTCAAACTAGGGACCACCAAAGGAATGAGTCTGAGGCCCATGCTTCCAGTGGATGCGGCTCTAGGCGGTAGATACATAAGCCTACACGCATCGTCCGGTGAAAGACCACCCCACCAGAACTGAAAAGTGCTGCGCTGGTGGTTCCAGGTTTCACAGTAGGAATATATGGACATGACGGTGCTTCCAGGATCAAAATATTTCGGAGATAAACTCCCCGGCCATTCGGATCTCCGAGATCCGGGTGGTCCTGAGAGCCCTTTATGCATCAGCATTTCACAGACAGCAAAGATGCTGAACCAATTTAGAATAGATTTCTGCAACATAAGAGGCCTAAATACAAACATAAATTCGGTACACCAATATCTGCAAGAAAATAGGCTTTACAAAAATAGAAGTACGTTTTACAACAACAACAGTAAACTAACACTATCCTGTTTACGACTTACACACCCGATTTTGTCCCAAACGACCTTTCATGTCACCGCGAGGAAACACTCGAACCGAACCACCTTGACGTCATGTGGCTCAAGTTCACCGCCATGGGATTAACCAAGTTTATATGCTGTCTCTATCGCCCTCCGAGCGATAGAGCCTACCAAAGCTTTTTTACCATACTAGCTACCACTTTTTACTTAATACAGGTCGATCACCCCATTTCAGAAATAATCGTTCTGGGAGATTTCAATGCCCACAACACCTACTAGCTCAAACATCACAGCAAGACCGACAACGAAGGTAGAGAAGCTGAAGCTTTTGCCATCAGCTGTGGGCTTACTCAACATATAGACGAACTAACCCGAATCTCAGAGAGAAGTGAATTTGCCGCCCTCCTGGATCTTTTTCTAATCGCCAATCCTAATCAGTACACAATTACAGTTGGTCTGCCATTAGGTACTTCCGACCACAAACGTATTACAACGGTTTGTGAATTTATATACAGAAGGGTCCACCATTGCCTCGCAAAATTACATTACAATTCTGCAAACTGGGACGATCTATGGGAGTTCTACGTAGATTTCCTTGGCTCGACGTCTGCTTTGGCATTGACAACCCATCAGTCTGTTGCAAAGAGATTACGCAAGTAATCTCCTCAGGAATGGAAGCATGCATCCCAAATTCCATCAAGTTACCATCAAAAGGAAAGCCCTGACTCGACAGAACATGCGGAAAAGCTGTAAGTAGGAAACAGAAAGCCTACAAGTACTGGCTGTAAAATCTGGCCGCTGAAATTCGCAATTATTTGGTCGAAGTAAGAAACAAATGCAAACGTGTGATCGACGAAACTTCGGACAAACACAATCAAAGGATCAGGAATAAACTTTTGCAATGCCCCAGTGGCTCCAAGAATTTCTGTTCGGTAGCAAAGGCAGTAAGTAATAACTTTACAAATACGTCCCTCCCACCTTTGACAGACGAACGTGGCATCACGGCAACTACAGTCAAGGAAAAAAGCAAGCATGCTTGCCAAAACGTTTTCATCGCACTCTACCTTAGACGTCCCCCAAGACAAGGCTCTCCCTACAATATCGAACATCAACACTACCATGGCAGAAGTCAAGTTTCATCATCATGATATTCATAAAATCCTTGAAAGCAAAACGCATCAGAACCGGACGGAATACCTGTCATCGTGTTAAAGAGCTACGCCAACGAACTAACACTCGTTTTTTCCAGACTTTTTTCTCTGTCTTACCGAAAAGGGATTTTCCATCTTCTTGGAAAGTCACTCGAGTGCAACCTGTTTCAAAAAAGGCAAGAAAACTGCGCCCTCAAATTATCGCCCAATTGCCTTGCTTCCAATAATTTCTAAAGTCATGGAACGTGTAGTCAATCAGCAACTACTCAAGTACCTCGAGAACAACAGAATAATCAGCGAAAATCAATACGGCTTTCGCAAAGAGAGATCGACAGGAGATATATTGGTCTATGTCACTCATATATGGAGTAGGGCAATTGAGAACTACGGAGAGTCTCGATCGATTGCGTTGGATATTTCGAAGGCATTCGACAGAGTTTGGTATGATGAATTTCTCAACAAACTGCCGTCCTTCGATATGCCAGACCCTCTCAGCAGCTGGCTTGCCAGTTTCCATGAGAACCGATCTCTGCACGTTGCAGTTGATGGACACATCTCAGACACATTCGCCATTCACGCGGGCATGCCCCAGGGTGCAATACGTTCGCCAACTCTGTTCCTTTTCTATATTAATGACCTGCTGACTGAAGCGAATAATCCTGTTTACAGTTTTGCCCATGACAGTACCCTTGTCTCCTGATTTAGACCAGAAAATCCTTTACGTGCGACTGACACTTATCACCAAAACAGAAGCAGATTACAGCAATTAATCAAGACCTGGAGAAAGTTCAAACTTGGAGCGACAGAAATTTGGTCAGGTTCAATGCAGCAAAGACCCAAGCAGCCACGTTTACCAAGAGGGTCAATACGGCGGGCCCTGACATCATTCAATTTCTTCATCCTCGTCGATCGGACTGCTGGGTGTCTCGGTCAACAGCAATATGTTCTGGCATGACCACGTTGTTAATACCGCAAAATCAGGCTCCCAGAAGCTTGGTGCGCTATTTTGCAACAAAAAACTGTATTCACCGCAGTAGTTGCTCTTGCTCTACAAAGCGCAAATATGACCATGCTTAGAATATTGCTCTGGGGGTACCGCTCCAAAGCACACCCTAAAGCTGCTGGATTCCATTCAGAAGAGTTGACCCGGGGTTGACCTGGAATTTGGATAGTCTGGAACACCGCAGACATGTGACCCAGATGTTCCTGTTTTAGAGACACTTACACGGTAGATGTTCCAGGATTTGGCCCGCCTTATCCCGCCCCTGGCAACGCCTGTCAGACCGTCACGACAGACGGCAAGAGCGCACCAATTCGTCGTACAACTGGAAACACCTAGAACATCGCTTTACAAGAACTACTTTGTCTGGCGTACTGCATCACTGTGGAACTCACTCCCAGGACATCTGTTTTCCAATAATTACAACCTACAACTATTCAAGAACCGTTTCAATCAACATCTTCGCACACACACCGCTCGTCGAGCGCCATAGGATCTCCCTTTAGTTTGTGTGCCACTACCATAAAAAAAAGTTGCCGACGGTTATATCGAAAATTCAATTGAACAGAAAAATTAAATAGCAAAAAGAATGATGGGGCAGAAAGATAAGCCAAATAAGAAATTAAAGGAAGTTCACACGGAGCAGAAATTAGCAGCATTACCAGTACTAGCAATTTCTTCATTTCGACTACTAGTAGTTGCATTGCTCCTAGAGAAGAGAATCTCGATGCATCTAGTATTCACTTCAACAATTTACATAATTATACTTTTAAAAATTATAATAAATAAATATTTTCATTGTGTTTAATGCTTCATTTTTACTTTTTGGTACTAGTGCCTAGAAGTGTCACGTTTAGGCATTTGTGCATAAAAGAGTGCCATTTCGGTATTTAGAGTTAATTATAGCAATTAACTGTGAAGGAAACATCCGGGGATAATATTTCCCCAAGTGCGGATAATTTATGTACTCACTTATGAATATGTTGTCTTAGTTTCACTGGCGGATGATCCACTGGATTATAATGTTCTGGTAAGCCATAACTTTGAATTGTAGTGCTCATTATTGAATTTACGTCATCTGTCAATCTGAAAAATATTTTGGTTTTCGCAAATTATAAAATTCCCACTGAAGTACTAAGATTACTAGTGTTTGTAAATGTCTATTATTAACAAAAAAAAAACGAGTTAGCAATATATTAATTTTGTAAGATTTAAATCATTTCAGATTGGAATATTATGAATTAGTTATTAATAAAAATTATGACATAAGCATTATATATTGTAGAATCTATCTTAGCGAGTAATGAAATCCTCGAATTTTAAATCGGCATTTTCTTCATTCTAATTCATCTGTATTTCTAATGATAATATTTATGCTTTAAATAGAAAATTTAAGAATGTATTTCGGGATTTGCTTTACAGCAAAACAATTTAGGTAGCTTCTTTGTAGTGCTTTGCTTTTTGTCCATGATGAATGCACATGATAATTTAGATAACTCTTTAAATGGAAATATCTATTATTTTTGAAATTGAAAAAATATTACGCACAAAAGTTTTAAATGTGTTTTTTTAATGTACACATGGTGTTTCAAAAAAGCAAGGGACATGACAACTTTGTTTTTTAAATGTAACCTCTCACGTTTTTTAATACATTTTGAATTCTCTATTAAGTTCTGCACTTTTTTGTATAATATATCATTTTTTAAAACATAACGATTTTCAAAATATTAAAGGCTTTATAATTACGAAATGCTGTATTAGTCGATATATTTGTTTTTATTACACATGCATCATAATCAACGATTATCGCACGCTGCAGCGTGCATAAAATGATGTTTATGATGCGCCTACTTTTTTAAAGGTTGCTATAGAAACATTTGATCATGTCAAATGTGACAGATTATTATATTCGTCAATATATCCCTTAAGTTTAATATTTAAAATATTTTTGAGATTATGATGCATTCGTAATAAAAAATAGCGTATGATATACGTGTATAAGAGGCCTTTAAAGCCCTTGCGACTTACAAAACACTCCGCTGCGCGTCGTGTTTTGAAATATGTCGCGCGTGCTTTAAAGGCCCTCTTATACACTTATATCATAATATACTATTATATTACGATACCCTTGTCCAATTAGATAACACACGTAGTCACACCATTTCAGCTTTCGTCGAGCAAAGTTTAAAGATTTAAAGAAAAAATAAACAATCTTCGCGCCATCCTCAGCAATCTCCGTGTCGTCCCATCTCAATCAATGCCTATTCATTACACTGTTTTGCTTCGTCGGGTAACGTTTGTTTTTTATCGAGCTTTTTGTGTGTGATTAAGAAATGCCGAAAAGACGTTTATTGAACTCTAGTGATAGTGAAAATGAAAATTTGGCAAGTATAAGAAGAAAAGGCTGTACAAAGGAACTAGAATGTCTTAACAGGAAGGAGTATCAGCGTCGCCCTGCTACACCTTTAAGTAAGCCTTACTTACCTATTCTGGGTATAACCGTTAAACCCTTTTTATGAATAGTATCTAGCTAAAACCGTTAAAGCTAGCTAAGGCTTACTTACCTATTCAGGGTATAATCGTTAAACCCGTATATGAATAGTATTTAGCTAAAACCGTTAAAGCTAAAAAATATTTTTTGGGTAAAACCGTTAAACCCAAGGAAGTTGCCCTCTTTTTAGGGCAGAGGATGGATTTTTTGGACTAAATAACTCAATTGGTTCAGGTGAGTCTTTTTTGTACTGATTTTATGTGGAAAAACTTTGCCGATCAGGGTATAATCGTTAAACCCGTATATGAATAGTATTTAGCTAAAACCATTAAAGCTAAAAAATATTTTTTGGGTAAAACCGTTATACCTAAGGAAGTTGCCTTCTTTTTAGGGCAGATAAAGAATTTTTTGGACTAAATAACTCAATTTATTCAGGTGAGTCTTTTTTGTACTGATTTATCCTATATGGAAACCCCTCTGCCGATCAGGGTATAATCGTTAAACCCGTATATGAATAGTATTTAGCTAAAACCGTTAAAGCTAGAAAATGTTTTTTTGGTAAAACCGTTAAACCCACGAAGTTGCCTTCTTTTTAGACCAGAGAATGGGTTTTTTGTACTAAACAACTGAATTTATTCAAGTGAGTCTTTTTTGTACCGATTTATCCTATGTGGAAAACCTTTGCCGATAGATATAAAGAAGTAAAAGCGCAGTGGCGCACGGGACGAGATATCAAGAAATTTTCATCGCTCGCAGCGAAGAAATCCAATTTTCCTTGGGGTTTAAACTCCCATCAAAGTACTTCAATTGCAAGTACTTCCAAAGCTGATGGTTCTTTAAACTTCAAGCGAGGGTTTCAAAGGTCCAAAATGAATGGGAGGCAACACCGAAAGCGGGACAGGCCGCCGACATCGGAAAGGGCGGAGAGGCGGGGGGGCAGCGTACCCCAACCGCAGTTACAGGAAGTAGTGGTGAATACCCGCACTTTCGTGGTAGACTAAAAGAGTTCTGGCATATTTGGTGTAAGTTTACACAAGATAAACTTCTGTTATCTTTGATACAGGGATATAAAATTCCGTTTTTTAAAAATCCAATACAAACTGAAATTTATAGTACTAATTTGTCAAAATGTGATCTACAGAATTATTCTTCTGCCATATTTACTTTGTGTCAGAAAGGTGTAATTAGAGAGTGCGCCCCTGTTAAAGATAAATTTATAGTTGCTCCACATTTCAAGTTGGAGGATACTTATAAAACTGTCAATTACTTAATTTCAAAAAATGCTTATATGGCAACTCTCGACTTAAAGGACGCCTGCTATATGGTGTCAATAAATCACGGTCATAAAATTTATCTTCGTTTCAAATTTCAAGACAAACTTAATGAATTTAACTGTTTACCAATGGGGCTATCAACTGCTCCGTATATGTTTACAAAACTGCTAAAACCTATATTTCGATTTTTTAGGCAACAGGATATTTTATGCCTTCTTTATTTAAATTTTAAATGATATTCTTTGTCTGGGCCGTTCAATAGATGAGGTACAATTTAATGTTAATGTTATGCCCGGTATTTTACAATCTTTAGGTTTCATCGTTAATACTGAGAGATGATCTATCTGATGGACTGATCAGACAGTTCCGACTGCTCAATCTCCCATTCTTTCTGGAGGTGCACCAGAAGTTGGCCCGGAAATCGCTCAGCTGTTAGGCGATATACCGTCCGGAAAGGACGTAATTTTTGGGAAACCACTGCTACACGCATTGGCGGATCGGTGGGAGAAATAGCTGGTCTTGGGCATAGCTTACGGGCTCCATCTTTAAATCCCGAACTGGAATCTTCGATCCCAGATTACAGTGAAAAATCAGATAAATACCTGGCTAGCATGCAAACTCATCTCGGCACTGATGGACTTACACCCTTGGGGGAAGTCACTGATACGATACCGAGTACGATACTGACTCCCGGATCGGTAATATCTAATGTTAAAACCGATATTTTTTGCCTCATGTTGTAGCTGCTGGAAAGTTGCTTTGTGGTGTTTTTCACATGCTGACCACAAACAGAAAATACGGTTGGTTTCATACCAAAATTTTGGAACGCCAAAAGTACCTGTCACTGCAACGATCTTTAGGGGATCATTCTGATACCATATCTGTTACCAAACCTGTACACACCGAATTGCATTGGTGGTTCCTTAACATTGAGCATTCTTTTACTTCACTTATTGTCAGAACTATAAATTCGAATTATTTTCTGATGCTTCAAAGACAGGGTGGGGGCGATCTGCCGGAATGAGATTACCCGTGGATTCTGGAGTAAATCTGAATATATCATATTAATTATTTAGAACTTTTAGCCATTTATCATGCCTTGCAATGTTTTGCTTCTAGGGAAAGTAACTGTACTCTTTTATTGCGGGTAGCCAATAAAACAGCTATTGCGTATATTAAAACAAGATGGGTGGTGTTATGTACACAATATAAGTAGACAGATATGGTCTTGGTGCGAAGAACGAAAAATTTTGTTGCATGTTTCGTATATACCATCGAAAGAGAATACAATAGCAGACGAGAAATCCTGGATTTCACATATAGAATCTGAATATACTCTCTATAGTAGCGCATATGCAGACATTGTTTCATGTTTTGGTGAACCCCATATAGATCTTTTTGCATCCCGAATAAATGCAAATTGTAGGATTTACGGTTCCTGGTTTAAAGACCCGGGAGCACTAACATCAGATACTTTTACATTAAAATGGGAAAAGTCTAACCCCAATGTCCTTTAATAGGAAGGGTTTAAAAAATATATAATTGAGGATCATCCATTGGCATCTTAGTCGGCCATACTGGCCTAATCACTCATGATTTTCTTTATTTTTATGGTTATGTTGTTAAAAGCTAAACATTTTTTGAGCCTTCCAAGAAATTGCTTTATTTTTTCTTTCGGGAAATCTCACCCATTATTCGGGGAGCTTTTTTAAGAAAGAACATATAGAATCTATTCCAATAATGGTAAATTATATTAGCAAATCAATTTTATTTCAATATTCGACTACGTATAAAAATGGTGGCTATTTTGTAATTAATATAGTCAAAGACAAAGTCTTTATTCATGCTATTACATTAAAAATGCTTGCACACGTCGTATAAGCTAGATTTACACCGTAAGTGTTGGTAACATAATTTCTTTTTTATACGAATTCTTTGTTACAAAGTTGTCATACGCTTCACTTAATACGGACTAATATTACTAGCCATGATTTTTTTTTATAAAACGTTTTTTGAAAGGCGTCTTTCGTGACCGGCCTAGTTTCCCAAAATACTCAGATTGGGATCCATCTATTATATTACAGTATCTTAAAAATTGTATCCTTTAGAAAATTTATCCTTGGAACAACTAACAAAGAAGTTAGCAACTTACTAGTTTAAGTTCTGGTCATCGTATTAACACTCTTTTAAAATTAAGTATTGACAATATAAATAAAAAATCAGATTGTGTGGATGTGTACTGTACAGATATGTTAAAAATTTCCAGTCATAAACGTGAACAGCCAATTTTAAAACTTAAAGTTTTTGATAATCACAGATTTTACGTTGGTCCAACATTAAATAAATATTTAGATAGGACTCAGTCTATAAGAAATAATGAGAGATATGTATTTCTGACGCACCGTAAAGCTTTTCATAGGGCGTCCACTCAGGCGATAAATCACTGGGTTAAAGATGTGAAATGTAGAGGCATAGACATAAACAAATTTAAAACTCATAGCAAAAGACATTCTTCAACTTCTGCAGTTTTCAGGGCTGGTCAAAAAGTATATGGCCTTTGCCCAAATTTACAATAGACCACTGCAGTCGGATAAAAATGTATTAGAATAATTAGTCTCTCAAATGTATCAATTGTTTTAATTCCTTGTCAGTTTATAAGTTTATATAATTGTTATATTACTTGGTAGTCCTATATAAAACTACAAAATCATTTATATTGTTTTTTATTCAAAGACATTATATACCGATTTCATATACTGTTTACAAAGTTGAAAAAATTGCTGTTAACTTTAAATAACTACGTGTGTTATCTAATTGGACAAGGGTATCGTAATATAATTAGAAGAACAAACGACTTACCTGTAGGAAGTTCGTTCTGGATTATATTAGATACCCTTGTCCAATTAGAGTCCCTCCCTGGACCCACCCTTTATTGCAATTTTTTCATGCTGGTCGCTGCAACAGTGTAATGAATAGGCATTGATTGAGATGGGACGACACGGAGATTGCTGAGGATGGCGCGAAGATTGTTTATTTTTTCTTTAAATCTTTAAACTTTGCTCGACGAAAGCTGAAATGGTGTGACTACGTGTGTTATCTAATTGGACAAGGGTATCTAATATAATCCAGAACGAACTTCCTACAGGTAAGTCGTTTGTTCTTCTAATTATCTATTTAGATACCGGCTTCTACCTGCAGATATAGGTTTTTTTTTAATGTCAAGGCATTGATGTTTAAAGTCTGATTTACTGATTCACATTTATTTCCTGCTCATATTTTACAAAATTAGCTATAATAATCAACAATAAACAACAAAATAAATAAAACGTATAATTTCTAGCCTAAATTAAATGCTCTGCATCTTCTCCGTTAACCTCGTCACGTTTCTCGTAAATTCTTTTCGGGCGCTCCAATTTATAACTGTTTCGTTCTCATTTTCATATAAATTTCTAATTACTTCGACAATTTTTCGCTGAATTTCTTCTATGCTGTTACACACTTCTCTATTGATTGTTTTTTCAAATAGCTCAAAGGAATGGGGAGTTCGCGGGCCAACTGAATGTTCCATATCTACCCATCCACACTTGATATTTATAATGAAGAAAGGCTCTTACTGTCATAAAATTATGGGGAGATGCTCCGTCTTGTTGCCAAATTATATTTTGTCGAGTTTAAAGTGGCAGTTCTGAATTGACCTCATCTGTGGCCTTCAAAGTAGCTTCTGGGAGCTGTTTGTCGGACGAGTTCATTAAAAATAACTTAAAAAATTCAGAATCTGTCATTTCGACGACGCTCCGACTTAAAACTTTGACGTCTTGCTGACATACCTTGGTTGTCATAGCAAATCTTGGTTACTTTGGTTTGTTATGTGAATTGAAAAAAATCAATGAAATGTAAAATTGACATTTTTATGTTCCCGCCCTAGTGCGGGAAAAAATAAAATTGAAGGCGTGCGGGAAAGTGGATAAAAACGCACGGTCGTAAAAAAAATGATTTTTTATTTCATTCCTGCTATATTTTATGCTATTTCATGTTCTTCTGATAAAAAAAGCACGATAAAAAAATTTAGATTTGTCCCTTTTTTAATTTAAACTATATTAATCAAGCAAGGCAACTTCTGTAGCCTAAGTTCTTTTTCAAAGTAAGGTAGGTATAGTGCGCCAAGCGAGTGAACCTTAACGACGACTGAAGGGGGTAGAAGACTAGCACGTAAAAAATCTTGCCTTCCCATAGGCGCACGAGGTTATTCTTACCATATTATTATTGATAATATTGATTAGTTTAAGACGTTAAAATTAATTACAGTTTTTTTTATATTACAGACTTATAGTACAAAATATGTCATATAATAATAATATCTCATTTTTATAATAAGGATAGTATTCTATGATATTTGTTGTATGTATTACATAAATATGTTGTAGTAAAAAGTAGAGTTC
>MU185528.1:40113-63398 GCA_016904865.1 Pissodes strobi
GTCCGATTTCGTTTAAAATTGGTATATGGGGGTTTTTGAGGACAAGAAATATGAATTTTCTATCAGATTTTAAAAATTCGACATGGCGGATTCAACATGGCCGATATTCGGTTAAATGTTGCAAGCCAATTTTAGCTGACTTCTACATATCCAATTGGCTTCAAATTTGGGATGCGTTTGTAGTTCAAATGAAAATATAAAACTATGGTCTTGCTCCCTTTTAAGGGTAAGGTAGGGGGGCACTACTTAAAGTATGTCCGATTTCGTTTAAAATTGGTATACGGGGTTTTTTGGGGACCCGGGATTTGAATTATTTTCAGATTGTGAAAATTTAAAATGGCGGATTCAACATGGCCGATTTTGGGTTAAATGTTACAAGTCAATTTTAGCTGACTTCTACATATCCAATTGGCTTCAAATTTGGGTTGCGTTTGTAGTTCAAATGAAAATATAAAACTATGGTGTTGCCATTGTTTATTCTTATGAAGAAAGTGGTGTTGCTTACACTTCCCACTTCCTTTAAAGGTTAGTGGTGAAGGCACTACTTAAAGATTGTCCGATTTGGTTTAAAATTGGTATTCGGGGGTCTTTAGGGACAAGCAGTGATGTAAAATTACCGTAATTTATATTTTTGGTTATTTACGCTGGTAATTTACGAGTGTTAATTACCAAAATTAATTACCATGGTAATAAATTTGTGTCGTAAATTACTGTGGTAAATAACCGTAATATATTTTTGGTAAATAATAATAAATTACCGTAATTTACCGTAAACTGCAAGTAAACTAATAGCGATTTCCATTCGTAAATTAATGTAAATTGTGTATATTACTGTCTTTTGGAAACGTCCAACTAGTTTACAAATAAAAATTGCTATTTTTCCAAAGAAGCATGTACATGTATGAAAAAATATCTTGTCATAATCATGTAATTACCACTTGGGAATGAAATTACGGTGTGTGAAAGTATCGGTGCAGGACAAAGAGTTGTTTCATTTGTTTGTGAATAAAACATTGTTTTTTCCTTAAATATTATTTAATTTTAAAACGAAAGCAACACAGAACAAAATGAATGGCAATGAATGACAGCCGACAGTAAACCCCGGTTCGGCTAATAACCGGCATGCGGCAGTAAATCCTCGAACGCATAATGTTCATATTGCTGACAAAAATGATACAGGGTGATCCCCTATAATGTCGCCCCCTTTTAACTTTTTTATTTTTAGTGTCTCAAAAAAATTAAAAGTATGGTTATGTAGGTATTGAAAAATACTTTTTTTTCTGCGTATAAAAAATATTGGAAAAATGATCAGTATACAGGGAAAAACAAAAAGTAAATTTTTTCAATGGATCACCCTATATATGAATTTATTTTTCAATTCCTCGTAAAATTCTAAGCATAATTTATGTATGATGTGATACCTCTAGAGTCAGTAGTTTCACAGCTATAAACGGTTGAAAATCGATACTTTGGCTACTTTTCACCTTGGTAGCAAGAAGGCCATTACAAATGGAGTAAAATGAATTTCACATTCCTATCTTAACTTTCCAAGAGCTATCTGATGGTGCTAACTGATGGTACCTACAGAGGTATTAGATTTGGTACCCATGGTACCGCCTGCCAGTTCCTTTCAGTTCCTGAAAAGAAAGATAGGAATGTGAAATTCATTTTACTCCACCTCTAATGATCTTCTTGCTACCAACGTGAAAATTAGCCAAAGTACCGATTTTCAACTGTTTATAGCTGTGAAACTACTAACTCTAGAGGTATAACATCATACATAAAATCTGCTTAGAATTTTACGAGGAATCGAAAAATAAATTCATATATAGGGCGATCCATTGAAAAAAATAATTTTTTGTTTTTCCCTGTATACTGATCATTTTTCCAATATTTTTACAGGCAGAAAAATAGTAGTTTTCCTAATCAGTGCGCAAAGTTATGTTTTTCCGCACGCAAAAGCAGTTAGAATATTAATGCTGTTAATAATAATAAATAGGTAAGATGATGTTTTTGATGCCAATAAAAATTAAGAAAAAAATGTATAGTTATTTCACTCGTAGAAAAACATTGTTCCTAACACGTACGCAAAGTAGTTTACCCCCAACTTAAAGCTTATCTGAACTTTTATCAAGTGTGATTTTATAAGTGTAATTTTTTCCCGCACAGTGTGCAGGAAAGTGCTACTTTGCATATGCAAAAGTGTGCGCAAAGTAAATTCTTTGCGGTCACTCGTAGAAAATAGTATATTTCATTACCAGTCCGGAAACTAGGCTTTTCCGGTGTGCGCACGACAGTTTCTGGTGTCACCGGAAGTCGTGCAAGCACAGGAAAAGCTGTTTCTGGACGTGTAATGAACGATATTTTTCATAATACCTCTCTGAAATCAAGACATAAACATAAAATTATTATAATTTTACGTATCCAAAATCAGGTCTTAATACATTTTGTATTCACATGAAAGCAAACGTCAAACTTGCGAGACAAGCAAGACAGGTATTGAACTAATATTCATCAAGCATTGCGATGGAAATGCGTTTATATGCTTTGTTGTAATTGAATAGGCAGCTAATTTGAAGTATTTGTGACAAGTAATGCCAGATTAAATAAAATAATTTTACTTAAAATTAGACTATTGACGCTAAAATGTACTAGATTAATCTTGTAGACTGCATCGCTGTATAATTTTAACCCAATTTATTATACTTTATGCTTATTCTGTGACTAAATAACTACAAATTTAGCACTTAAAATCAGGGAACGGGAAAACTTTTCCCGCTCCCTAATTAGAGACCGGGAAAATTTTTCCCGTGTCCAGACCGAAAAGACTTACTTTCTTTGCTCTACAGAGACGTCGAAAATGATAGTTTTCAGAGAGGTATTATGAAAAGTATTTTTCAGTACCTACATAACTATACTTTTATTTTTTTCGGGACACATAAAATAAAAAAGTTAAAGAGGGGCGACATTATAGGGGATCACCCTGTACATTACAACAAAAATACAGTAAATTACGGTAAATAACGTTAATTATTTAGCACGAGAACCAGTTATTTTCTATGTAAATTATCAGTAAATTACGGTAATCAATTTCTGGTAATTTACGGTAAATTACAGTAAATTACCACGGTAATTTATCGGTAATTTACCAGTTCACATCACTGGGGACAAGGAATATAATTTTTTTTATCAGATATTGAAAATTCAAAATGGCTGATTCAAAATGGCTTTTATTATATACTACGAATCTAAGTTTTATAAATAAAAATATAATATTTACTTAATTTGTGATTTTGCTATACCATAATACCTACTAAAAAGTAAAAAATAAATAAAAATTAATTTTTAAAAACAAGCTTTTGGATGTAAATCAAATCCATTATTTTGTTACATGAAACATTTTTATATGATATAAAAGCTTGTCGCGAGAAATTTAAATAGGAAAATCTCGCGACAAGCTTTTATATCATATAAAAATGTTTAATGTAACAAAATAATGGGTTTGATTTACTTCAAAATTTATTTTCTTCTTTTTAGTGCATTTAAATAAAACCTTGTTTTTAAAAATATATTTTTTTTTATTTATTTCACTCTTTCCTTGCTCCTGTTTTTCTTAAGTAAGTATACATGTACAGGGTGGCTCGAATTCGTGTCTATGTATGGGGAACTCGAAAACCGTAAGAGATACAGTGTCGGTCAAATTAAGACAAAATTGCGCATTTAGGTGCCTAACAATATGCCGTTTAGAAAGTTTCAAAATGCCGAGTATTTCCGGAGATATTCGGAAAAAAAACGAAATTTTGAAAAATCGTTTTATTTTTTTCCTGTGCTTATTTAAAAACGGATTTCAAATTGAATTGCACTTTTGCATTGCCACTTTTTCCGCTCTATCCAATGATGTTATCCAGTTAGAAATCCGACGTTTCGTCTTCAAGGGATCATCATCAACTTTCTTTTTTTAAATACGAGCTTTAATTTTTTTTTTCGTTTTTCAGATGGTATTGGCGTTATTCATATGAGTATGTGTTTTTAATTTTTTTTAATTTCTTTTTTTTAATTATTATTATTTTTTTAATTTATATATTTTGCTTTGGCGTAATTTTAAATAATTTAAGGTGAAATTTTTATATCCTTTAAAAACATTTTATTTTGGTTTTTGTATTAAGTGAAAAATTGGAGCCCGTATTAAAAATTAAAAATAGTAAAATTATTTTTTACGAGAATATGGCCATGAACTTGTAGTATAACGTACCCGGATCGATTCAAAATAGTTGAATCATATAAGTAAAATTGTGCTTTGCCTTTATTTTGCCAATGATCGTCAAATTAGATTAAAAAGAAATGGATTAAAAAGAGGACCAATACCTACGTTGTGTTATTATTATATCTTGCACAATTTTACTCACTCATCATGCGCTTCAACGGAACACATTTAGGGAAATTTGAGGGCAAGGTGCGTCATGTAAATTAAACCACAGATTCCTAATACGCCTAATTTATTAAAGAAAAACGTGCCGGACTCAGCCTGGAATTCACGAGGGGAAAGAGTACGGCAGAGAAACCCTCGATCTTAATTCCTAAACCGAATTATGCTGTATAATCTATTAGTATTATAATTAATTGAATTACTGTCTCCCGTACCACAACTTGTAGTTCTACACTTGCAACAATACATTTAAAACTGAAGAGATAGCTCTTCGGTCGGGAATCGAACCCGAGTCTCCCGCGTGCCAGACGCGGATGTGATAACCACTACACTACCGAAAAGGGGTGTTAGTTAGCCAGTCGCCGCTGGAGGGTACTGAGGTCCTGGGATACGGAGGCTACTCAGCTAAAGTTGAAATTAGAGCCAATATCTCTAGAATGATCATTACATTTATAACTTGGATATTCTCCCGTCAGGGTAGGAAAATGTTAGTAATTTCACAAAAGCTCTTACTTTTAATCACAGTCATACTAAAACCAAAATTCCAGCACGAAAAGACAGCAAACAATACATTTTTGTTTTCATTTAAAGCAGTGTTGTTCACAGCATAAAACGATTTCATTAAATATATACACCATCAAATATAAATTATCCATGAGAATAAATGAAATATTGGTGCAAATTATGTTTGTAACAATATGAAAATATATATACAGGTTAATACCATCAAATATGAATTATCCATGAGAATAAATGAAATATTTGTGCAAATTATGTTTATAAAAATATCAAAATATATACACATGTTGTGCCATCAAATATGAATTATTATCAATGAGAATAAAATAAATATACTTGTGCAAATTATGTTAATAGCAATATCAAAATATATACACACGTTATACCATCAAATATGAATCATCCATGAAAATAGAAGAAATATTTATGCACATTATGTTAATAATAATATCAAAATATATCCATAAGTTAAGCCATCAAATACTAATTATCAATGAAAATAGAAGAAATATCTATGCAAATTATGTTAATAACAGTATCAAAATATATACACATGTAATGCCATCAAATATTAATTATTATCAATGAAAATAGAAGAAATATATATGCAAATTATGTCAATAACAGTATCAAAATATATACACATGTAATGCCATCAAATATTAATTATTATCAATGAAAATAGAAGAAATATTTATGCAAATTATGTTAATAACAGTATCAAAATATATCCATATGTTATGCAATCAAATATTAATTATCAATGAAAAGAGAAGAAATATTTATGCGAATTATGTTAATAACAATATCAAAATATATACACACGTTATGCCATCAAATATGAATTATCAATGAGAATAAGTGAAATATTTGTGCAAATAAGGTGTATAACAATATCAAAATATATATACAGGTTAATACCATCAATTATGAATTATCAATGAGTATAAAATATATAATGGTACAAATTATGTTAATAACAATATTATAAGTTTCATTTTACCGACTTGTAATGACATAATATTGCAACACAGAAGCAAAACAATTCACCAAAATAAACCGTACACCCCGCTGGTTTCGGACTCCCTATTTTTACGTTCTCCAGCAATACCTTTCGGATCGCCTCCAAAAAATCCTCGCAAAAACTCGACTTCAATTTATGACTTGATTTATCTTTTACATGTATAAGGGGTATCTCAAAATATACACATATATAGGGTGTCTCAAAAATTAATGTATCAGGTCTAATGAAATAGTATTTTAAAGATGCGGGTTATCTCAAACTATTACTCAAATAAGTTGCTTAGTGCAAAGATGAAATATTTTCAACTTTTAACCAATTAAAAACTTTTTTAATAGAGAACATAAACAATTTATATTTATACTGCGTGATACTATAGGTACTTTGATGGAAAAACACACCTATTGGAAGTTTGCATATAAATAATAAAAAAAATACTAATTTATAGGCAAAAAAAGGTGTGTTTTTCCATCAAAGTACCTATAGTATCACGTAGTATGATTATAAATTGTTCATGTTCTCTATTAAATAAATTTTTTAATTGGTTAAAAGTTGAATATATTTTATCTTTGCACTAAGCAACTTGTTTGAGTAATAGTTCATGGCCATATTTCCGTAAAAAATAATTTTACTATTTTTTATTTTTAATATGGGCTCCAATTTTCCACTTAATACAAAAAATAAAATATTTTTATAGAATATAAAAATTTCAAAAGTACCTACCTTAAATTATTTATAATTATGCTAAAGCAAAATATTTAATTAAAAAAAAAATGAAAATTAAAAGAAAAAAATGAAAAAAAAATAAAAACATATACTCATATTAATAACGCCAATACCATCTGAAAAATGATAAAAAAAAATAAAGATCGTATTAAAAAAAAATTGATGATGATCCCTTGAAGACGAAACGTCGAATTTCAAACTGGATACCATCATTGGATAGAGCGAAGAAAGTGGCAATGCAAAAGTGCAATTCAATTTGAGATCCGTTAAATAAGCCCAGGAAAAAAATAAAACGATTTTTAAAAATTTCGGTTTTTTTCCGGATATCTCCGGAAATACTCGGAATTTTGAAACTTTCTAAACGGCATATTGTTAGGCACCTAAATGCGCCATTTTGCCTTAATTTCACCGACACTGTATCTCTTACGGTTTTCGAGTTCCTCATACATAGAGACGAAAACGAGCCACCCTGTACATACATAAGTAAGTATATCACTCTGTCGTTGGCGACGGCAAACTCGATTCGTTTTTCTTGCCGATGCCTTGGGATAAGGTCTCAGGCTGTCTGGAGTTATTATACTTCTAGTATGCTGCCTTGCCAAACCACTGCAGCAGGGATCATTAAAGCTAGTTTGAATATCCCTTTTGGTGTCTTGCAGTTGTTTTGCTGTCTTGAATGTTAGTTTTGATTCCTGCGTGTTAATATTTATCAGACTTGGAGTTTCTTCTTCGTTCAAGATGACCGTATCCGGCCTATCTGTTGTAAGGAAACACACCTGACACCTGAAACACAGACTGATTATTTAAAACCCATGCATCGCAGGAAATATTTACATATTTCTTAAAAGAGCCGGTTTAGAGGTTGAAGTTTGTGTAAAGAGTGAGGGTGAAAAGAAAGCATGACAATACCATTTATTTTGGCAAAATTTAGTCTTTCTAGGCTCATGGATATCTAATAGGAATAGGCAAGGGCTTTCCCTAGTACTTTTTACATGAAGCTGTAAAAATTTTAAAAAAATCGAAGAAAGGTGACTGTTGCAACCTGATGGGTTTGCTGAACCTTGTCAACCAGGGGGAGCTGAATTTAGGAAATGTGGTTTAAAATGTACACATGGAAAGATAAAAAAAGGAGGTATGCAATTTTGTCTAGCTGACAGTGCAGTTGCTATGGTAACGCGAGTTTCCCTCTCTGCTGAAACTATCGAACCAACCTGCTTGAATCCTCGTCTAGCAACAACGCGGTCGGGATTTTGGACAGTTGTAACCTCAGTTTCGTAAATTTTTCAGATTTCCAGAGGCTCAAATTAAATTTTTTCCATAACTGAAACTAAATTGTCAAAAAAGGCGTCGACATTTTTTGTTCTATTGAAACTACTGGCTTGGTAAACTAGTTGTTTCCGGTTTGCGAATAGACAATACAGGATGACGTTTTAGAAACGCACTAAACCAGTCGGCATTTTCAAAGAATTAGCATTAGCGAATTGATATGCTAGCACACGTACTTCCTTAGGTGATAATCCAAAATATATATCAGATGCTTGAGTATATATTCAATTAGTTGGTTTTCAAGTTCACGCTCGAATACTAAATGATTTTTGTTGTAGCCAATTGAAATTGACGGCATAACCACTCGTTCATCAAGTAATGCAGATTCTGGAATTTTCTTACCGTATCTTGCCAGAATACGGTAATTTACATTGAAATCAGCCGCCGCTTTTCTTATTGAAGATCCATTTAATTTCACTAACCTAGCAGCTCTCAAAAGAATGTCAGCAGGCGCTTTTCCCTTCTCAGTCTTCCTTTTGAAAATTTGAACCATGATTACGTAACCTGAAAGCAATAAAAACGCTTGATATATACCTACCTCGCATGTGTAAAGCTAATGGTCTACTGCGGGGCTAGTTGTCACATGTGACAAGCGACCCCCGCTAATTTGAGACTATCTGCCCCACTACACAATAATTTTTTAAAGGTAAATAATGCTACTAAATCAACAAATTCAAAGTTAATACTTACTTTAAATCGTAGTCAGATCGTTCAACAGTTTTTTTTAAATTATCAACTGTAGTTTTGAAAACACAAGTTATATGACAAGCAGAAAATTTACTCAGTTTAGACGATTTGTTTGTTTTTGTCCGTGTGACCGTAAGGCGGTGGTTACATTGGATAAGAATTCGTACGAAAATTTGTTCGTAAGAATTCGTACGAATCAGTTATGTTATGACGAATTTTTACGACGTGGGTGGTTACACTTCTCGGTTTCATTTATATGAATACAGTACGAATATTAACTTATTATAAAGTGATAATGGATTCTATCTCAAGAGTTTAATTTTTTTGGGAACATCACCATTATTGAGATATCTTTCATTGAAAAAATAGAAGTAAATGGGTTGATTTGTCCGGAATTTCACTTACATTCAAATATGAAAACAATTTGTAAAATGTACCTAAGTAATAGTTAATTTATGTTAAAAATAAAAAATGTTATGGTATTTTTGCTTTTCTGATCCCCTAGGGATCTTCGTTCATGAACCAAAGTAATCAGTACTTTGCAATCCATGTCACTTAAAGCCCAATGAATTCAGTTACCCGTACGAACAACTACCCAAAATACAAAATATTTTGGTTCGCATTGAAAACACGTACGAAGTCGCACGAATCCGTAAGAAATAATCGTAAGCAATATAACCACAAATATGTCAATATACGCATTTGTTTCCTTCCTACGACTTCTTACGAATTCGCATAAATTCGTACGAGCAAATTTTCGTACGAATTCTTATCCAATGTAACCGCCGTCTAATTCATCGACGACAACTTTCGTTCTTTCGTACTAAATACACGCATGATACAATAACAGGAAATATAGGATACTCAGCGGTTTTAAAATCGGTTTTCTCTGCGCATTGACGTCATAAAGAGCAGCATTCTTTTAAATTGCAATGGTAGCAGCCCCAGTGTATACACAAATTTTAGATTTAACTGAATAGTTTGCTTTATTTTGATAGAAAATTTAGTAAATTGAGTTTTGGATGATTAATTAAAGGTAATTTTGAACGACTAACGTTATTATTAAAGGTTTTATTTAGGAAATGGATTTTTCCGCTTTAGCTGATTGTGGCAAGAATTTGCAATCAGATGATTTTATTGACTTTAGTACATTCACCAGCATACATGACCACTCTCAGTGAGACATTTACACAGGATAAAACGAGGAATAAAAGCTTATAATTTTTAATAACATAGAACTTATTCTTTTTTAATTAAAACAGGTATCAAAGAGGCTACGTTCGGTGATGAGAAAAAAATTAGCATTACAATTAAACAAATAAACATTATATCCACTAATCTACTTGATCCATGTATAATGTTAAGCTTGTCAAATGACCTAAAACATAATTATACTAACAACTGTTTGCCTAAACAAGCGGAACCAATCCTGGAATCCTACTGGTCACTCTGGATCAACCAATACAATGGACTGTAAGGAATAGGCCCTTTATCTGTATTTAAACTATTCTTACATTTAACAATCTTCATACTTTCGTATGCGTCTAATAATCTCCTTTCAGATATATTATGAATTAATTTTTAATTGTTATTCTATGATTATTATCAAAAGCATGCCCGGCAACATTTTGTATAGATCTTCTGGTTTGCCCAACATATTTTTGGTTACAATCGATAGGACCAATTTCACATATTTCACTTCTTTCTAATATTTCAATTTCGTCCTTTGGACCACCTAATAATTTCTTAATGTTAAACTGAGCTTGGTATACTAGTTGTAAACCTACTTCCTTCTAGTATACTGAGGATTATATGGTATCGAGGCATATTTTGTATTTTCATCCTGATTAACGAAATAAGTGGAATCACGAATGGTCTTTCTAAACAAATGCCTATGAATTTGTCTATTTATTAAGTTAGTATTGAAACCATTAACTTTTGCCATATTCTTAATTGTCTATTTTGTGGTGGTCGCAGTGGAAGGAGTTATTAGGAATATATCGGTTAGTGGCAGTACTTTTTATATAAATATCAAATTCTAGTGTGTTACAATTGTTTCTAATTACTAAACTATCCAAAAATGGTAGTTGACCATTGTTGTCGACTTCATAAGTAAATTTAATGGTGGGGAAACGGTTGTTTAGTTTTGTTGCAAAATCTTCGAGATTAGCAGTTCTTATTTAATTTCGTTATCAAATAGTTGTCAAATGAAATAAAATAGAGTTATAAAATGAAAATAATCATAAACAAATAGTCATTAAAATGATATACCTAAATCCTATAGGTTAGAAAATAACTGAATTTTATTAAAATTGTTTCAACAAGCGTTTACCCACAATTTTTGCGACAAAGTGTCTTTAGGGAATGTATAAAATCTAATATAGTTACTATACTATTTTTTATCTGATCGGAATTAATTATAATACGTACTTATAAAAATAGAGCCAAATATTACTCTAAATAAAATCGGTGTTTTAAATTTAAACTCAACATAATATCATAGCCTAAAGAAAAAGGCTATGATAATATCAAGTTTTGAATCGAGCGAGCTTGGAGTTTATTACGTAACTATGGATACCACAGCTAAATCTTGCTTTTGATAAACGTCAGATCTGACAAACAAGGTGTTTAAATATGGCAGAAATTTAATATTCCCGGCCTAGGACGGAAATGTTGAACGTACAGTTATTGCATGTTGCCACGTAACGAATACAATATACTGGAATCATGACTTTTGCGATGAGAAAACAAATCGGAAAGGTATAGTTTTTCGTTCGATCGGATAAAAAAGTTATAATTCAGACCAGACAATAGCTAAATCTGATAAAGTACTGCATCACACTTTATACTCCAGTCATATTAGGCCGGAAAAAGCAGCATCTGCTAAAAAAATGCAAGTGACCTTAAATTTTGTTCACACCTTTATTTTGACTTTGGAAGCAATGTCTGAAAAGTCCCCATCAATATCGCGCTTTTTTAGTTATTTAAGGTGAAAGGTCATAAAACTCTTATTTTCTTAAATATCTCGCTTTCCGTAAATCGTAGAACTTTTTGGGTAATTACAAAAAATAAAGAACAGGGAGTTCTCTACAAAAAAGGTTATATAAGTTTTTTCCGTAAAACCAACTATTCATTAAATAACATGACCGAATTATGCTGCAAGGAGCACAACGCAGTATGTCTCTATATAAAAGATTACGTGATGCCGCGGTTAACTGTAAATACATTTAAAATACAATACGATGTATCGAAACGCGAAGTTAATTATTGTTAAAATAACGCCCGATGTCATAATAACTACTTACCACCACTTTATTTAACCTTGAGTTTAAACTGTCGTCGCTCGTCTGCCGGGAGTTCCTTGTATAGTCCTCCGCTTCCGCTTGCCGCTGGTTTAAGTTTAAGTTCTTAGCTTAAATCTAGTTGGGAAGAAGTATACGGACATTTCGGTTTGGAATTTCTAAATTAGCCGTCGCGATGGACGAGTGCTATTTTATTTGCAGTCAATCGCTCTTTAAAGTTACAGTGATTGTAAAACGCGGTATAGACGCTTTGAGAGACGCAAGTGCGGAAACAGAAGATGAACATACAGAACGTTTAAGGGGTACATATTCAGTGACGATACATAAAAACTGTCGCAAGGAATATACTCGCAAGAGTATCGTAGTGGCATTTAAAAGGCGACGAGTAGAAGAAGTTCCCGGTACATCCCAGTGTTCTCCTCGCAAAGTACGCTCCAGCTTGGCATCCTTTAATTTTCAAACCTTGTTTTTTTCTGGTGAAGAAGCCAACGAGGACGCACAGATAAAGAAACCTAAGAAATATCGACGCATAATTAGACAAGTAAGTACACTTCAGCCATTGCTTCCAAAGTTAAAATAAAGGTGTAAACAAAATATAAGCTCACTTGCACTTTTTTAGCAGATGCTGCTTTTTCCGGCCTAATATGACTGGAGTACCTACTGCCGCAGCTGCATGTCAACATCTAAGTCTAGTATATTATCAAGTACAGAGTTGGCTTGGTAATGATTTAAATCCTGAACAATGGGGATGGACATTAAATAATAATATTTTGGAGCCCATTAGGACTTTATTGCCACCTGCACCAGATGTACTTTTATATACTATTTTTTGCAACTGTACTAAAGGATGTAACACAAATTGCGGGTGCCGAACAGTTGGACTGTCCTGTTCAATACTTTGCGGCCATTGTCACGGTCAGTCATGTCTCAACGCAAATGTCAATTGCGTTACCGAAGAAACCATTCAGAATGAAGAAGATAATCAGTTTGATCCTATTGACACAAAATATAACAGGAGAAAAAGAAAATGTTGGGGAAGACGACGAAAATCTCGAAGAGGCGACAAAGGACGACAACTTGGATGAGATAACAGAGGACGAAGGCGTGGAAGAGAGAATAGATGACGAGAATGAAGATGAGCTGTAGAAGTTACAAAATCAAGCAAAATCATGGATTAGGCCTACTGGGGAAACCATGTAAAAAAAAACGCGCCTTGCATCCTCCCTCTGGGGTCGTGTGGAAACGTATGTACCGCTACCCTGTGTTTTCCTGGTGTATAGCGTGAAAAAAGTTAGTTTTACGTAAAATAAACATATAACACTTTTTGAAGAGAATTTTTTAATCTCTATTTTTTTTAATAGCCGAAAAAGTCATGGGGCCTACAGGAAACAAAATATTTGTGAAAAACCAATTTGTTTGACATTTGACCTTGAATAACTTGAAACGCAAACAAGATATCGCTGGGGACTTTTGACACATTATTAGTATAATAAAGGTAAAGGTGTATGCCAAATTTCAGCTCACTTGGATTTTTTTCACAGATAAATTCTTATATGTCTGGAGTATTAGTTTAGGCCCATTTTTTGACCAGTGTTACCAGGTCTACTATTTTTATAGTAGATCTACTATTTTTGACCTTTGGCTACTATTCTACTTTCTTAAAGGTAAATTCTACTATTATTTAGAGAAAAACAGAATACTTGATTAGATATCCTAAAACTACAAGAAAAAATTAAAAAAATTAAACAGAAATCTTAAAATTCTAACATATCATCTTAATTATTTTTGTGCAGTGCGATTACGTTGCTATTTTTGTGCAGTTTTTAAAATTGGGACCACCACCACAAGTTCTGTATATACATATAAGGGACTCACCGGCTCGTCCTTTGAATCGTTTAAACGTCATTGGCATTTTACTTACGAATTGTGTGTCGGCCTGTTTACTCAAAACCGACTGAATAATATTAAATAGGATCGTTTTTAGTTTTATTTAAAACCTAGACAGTGAATTTGTAATCTACTATTTTTTAATCAATCTACTATTTTTTTTTTTACATCAATCTACTACCTAACTATAAAACTGATCTGGCAACACTGTTTTTGACTCATAATTCAAAAGTTCATACTTCAAAGTTCTTTCAAAGTCGGCGTCTTTGAAATACCTTGAGCATATTCGAGATATTTTAGGATTAAAACTATCTTCACGACAACAAGCGTTTATCCACAATTTTTGCGACAAATTGTCTTTAGGAAATGTACAAGATCTAATAGTTTTATCAAAATTCTTGGCTTGATTATCACTTTTACAATCGTGAACAGCTACCCCAGTTATAGAACAAAGCATATTTAATTGTCAAAATTTCACTTGTTTATCCAATAAACTATAAGAATTTTAGCACTAAAAACTGCAAAAAAGTTATAATTCAGACCAGACAATATCTAAATCTGATATAATCCACGCAGAAACCGAAAACTAGCAAACAACGCAAGAAACACACTAGAGTCAATGGCAAAGAATACAATAAGACGCCATATTTACGCTCTTTACTACGACACAAAAATTGACAGATGTTCGGCCGGATGCGCAATGTCCTACCTTCTCCCTGTTATTGTATCATGGAATACACGTGCTCTGTGAAGACGCAGGAATGATGTGTGACAAAAGTCTAGAGCTCCTACTAAATTTTCAATGCGAAACCCTGCATGCGGAATTGAGAAACAGGAATAATAGGTATTATAATGGCTTTGCATGGCCCTCCGCTCACTTCGCTCGCTACGGGGGCGCAATCAGCAAGAAGTAACCAAGGCTAACCCAAAATTAAGAAAATAAAGTAAGATAATGAAAACAAACCTAACCTTAAAAAAGGTAAACAAAACACTTGTCACGACCGACGGGAATGGAATTTGCGGCTCAGATATGACAAGCAGAACCTCTACCTACTACACCACCGAGGCGGTGAAGAAATTTTGCTAGAACGTAAAGACATGGATAATTCCGATACATTCGGCCATATTACGCATGCACGGTTTCGCATCGAAAATTTACTAGGAACCCTAGACGCTTGCTGATGTGTGACGCGCCAGGCAACTGCATCTAGCGGCGTTACCGAGTTTCAAAAGCTGTGACAACCAACCCATGCGACAACCAGCCCCTGAACCCCGGTCTCCTCTATATCAGGCAAAATTTTTGATATGATAATAGAACGGTATGAAATATTCGCAAGTACTTAACTATCAAAATATACTTTCCCTGTAAAAACGTTCTTATCTAGCATATACAAAATACAGTTTCTAATATGATTTATAGGTAGCCAGGAAAATAAGAGCTAAGTGTGAAAACAAAGCACATCTTCATTTTAACTTATTTGATCAGCATACATTTTATCAGAAACCTTTTCGCTATGTGATCCACTAATGTAACTCACCGACTAAAATTCGGGACAACCAAAATTTAGATCAAATTTAATGTATGATAACTTTCTTCCATAGTCCGATTTCAATCTTTTTTTTTCAAAATGTAGATAATTGTTTCGTCTTTAATTAATTTTATTCAATTTTCAAAAATACAGTTTTTGAAATATACAAGAAAATAAAAAAGTATATTTTTCTCTTAAGTTTGTAACACTCTGTAGAGAAATTTTGCAATGTGAATTACACTAAATATGTTTTTCTGCAGAGTTTGATTCATTTTTAACATTTTGCTCTTTTATTCTTCTCGGTATCGTTATCCGCTTAAGAGATATGAATTTTTGAAATAAACATTACACTTTTTGCAACAATTATTGAACACACTGATGATTTTCTTGGAATGTTTAAGTTTCCTTGAAAACGTATTCTGCATTTGTCAGTTTTATCAGATATTTCGAGCATTTAAAAGGTTTCGTGAGGGAGTTCCCAATTTATTTTTTATTTCACGATGCCTTTGTCATCCGAAGATTCTGCTAGAGCCGTTGCTCTTCATGATTTTGGATATTCCTATAGAGAAGTGGCGGATATGCTAGGTTTTAGAAAATCTATCGTAGAGAGAGCCGTTGCAAGGTTTCGTGAGTCTGGAAGTTATGGCAGAAGACCTGGATATGGGAGAAATCGTGCTACTTCCACCCTTGATGGCCGCTTCATTAGAGTCTCAGTTTTAAGAGATCGGCATACCAGTGCAGTAGTGATAAGAAATGAACTTCAAAGAGTTCGTCAAGTTGCTGTCAATGAAATAACAGTAAGAAGAAGACTTAATGTAGCCAATTTACGGGCCAGAAGACCGGCAACTGGACGAGAGCTGCTCAGACAGCATCGAGTTAATAGAGTTCTTTTTTCGCAAGAACATATTAACTGGAACCTTCAAGAGTGGAGGCAAGTTCTATTTTCAGACTATCCAGACGAGTCCAGATTTTGCCTGAGGTCTCCTGATGGACGAGAAAGAGTATGGAGACGACAAGGGAAGAGATTCGCCGAATGTAATTTTAGCGAAAGAGTTAGCTTTGATGCTGGATCGATTATGGTGTGGGCGGTATTTCATTTGACGCTTGAACAGATTTGTTTTTATTGACAGAGGGACTTTAACTGCCCTAAAGTACATTGAAGAAATTCTGGAAGAACATGGTGTTGTTTTTGGGCAATTTATCGGTAATGAATGTGTTTTCATGCATGACAATGCCCGTTCACATACTGCCAGAATAGTGGTCCAATATTTAGAAGAGGTTGGAATAAACGCTATGCGCTGGCCCGCTCGGAGTCCTGAGATTAATCCGATGGAACATGTATGGGACATGTTAGGTAGACGAATCAGGAAACGTCGAGGCCAGTTGTCCACTCGCGACGTTTAGTAGCTGTTATAGGAGCTAGAGGAGGTAACACGAGGTACTTACTAACATTTAAAACCCCTACTTTTATGTTTCAATTAAAAATAGACTTGATCAAAAAATGTATTGTTTATTTCAAAAATTCAGAAATGTTAAAAATTAATAAAACTCTGCAGAAAAGCATATCTAGTGTAGTTTACATTGCAAAACTACTCTACAGAACTTAAGAGAAAAAAATATGATTTTTTATTTTCTTGTATATTTCAAAAACAGTATTTCTGGAAATTGAATAAAATTAATTAAAAACGAAACAATTATCTACATTTTGCAAAAAAAAGATTGAAATCGTGCTATGGGAGAAAAAGTAATGATACATTAAATTTGGTCTAAATTTTGGTTGTCCCGAATTTTATGTCGGTGAGTGTAGATATTTTCTCACTGTATCTTGCTTCTATTTACTTAATGGGGACAAGTACTCTAACTAAATTGCAATTTAATGAATTTCATCATATAGTTATTGGCATTGTAATAATGAAATTTTCTTGTCAATATTTCATGTTTTAGAGAAAAGGATGCTCAAGAGTCGCCATCATACCTTGATCAGACGCTGAGTTTACTTGGAATCAATGCTCCACTGCCAACTACTCCACAAACTTGCTCCTACTACGCCATCTTAGTTGTAACAATAACTTTAGTTCTTTTCATCGGCTTTCTCTTCATAGCCAAAAGACTAGTTGAATATGTGAAAGAAGAGGACAGAGTATTTCCTCAAATTTTAACCGATTACAAAAATAAATGCCCCTGTTATCAAGAGATTGAATAGAATAAATATATACTTGTATATAATGGTGTTATTATCTGAATCACAAAGTGACTACATTTACATTAGCTTCCACATATGGTCTACCGTAACATATTTTTTATTTACTTGAATCGTATGCAAGCTAAACGGCAACATGAGAATAGGCTCATTTAAAAAAAAATCAATCAAATTTCTATTACCTGTCCAAAATATTTTATAAAAATAAGCCATATTCAAAATTTTAAATGAATCCGTTAAGTGGTTCTTGAAATAAAAGAGTTTAAATATGCAGAATTCGAAGCGCATCTCGATCGGGGATGTGACGTAATAAAATAGGCTTCTCTCCTGTTGCTAGGCCGCGACTCGCGCCACCGACCGGCACCGCGCCGCACAGTGAAACGGGCCAATATATTTTAGGGACAAATATGAAGCGCCAAAATATAAATATCTGTATATAATTTCTTTTTTAAAACATGCTAAGGTAGTAAAAGAAAACATATTACATGGTTTTCTTTTACAGGTACTTCAAATTTCAGCGTTTTTTTTCAGGCACTACTATTTACTTATGTTAAACTACGACTAAATCGTATTAATTTTAATAGTATGTATTTGCAAAAAATTGCTTCTTAGAGATATATTTGTCTATAATATTTAAAATAATTTTACTTGTAAGAAAAAATAATACTTAAAACATGAGCAATAATTTGGTGTAAAATTATATAAACATAATATTTAAGTTGAGTTTAAAAAAAATGCCCAAAATCGCGCGAGCTTGTTTTAGCACTAAGGTCAAGTCTAAATATCAACTACAAAGACTACAACAAAATTTGGGTAAAATTTCTAAGTTTCACATTTCACACATTCTTCTAAACATAAACGCATTTCACACATTCTTCTAAACATAAACCCAAACTAACCTAAGCTAACCCAAACTAACTAAAGCTAACCCAAACTAACCAAAGCTAACCCAAGCTAACCGAAATTGATTCGCCTAGGCTTGCGTGAAGAAAGGTTGCGCTTCGCGCAAGGGTTTCTTCCCGCAAGTGCGAAGTGGCCTAAACAAGACGAAGCTAACCAAAGCTAACCTAAACTAACCTAACCTAACCCAAACTAACTAAATCTAAACCTAAACTAACCAAAGCTAACCCAAGCTAACAGTAATTGTTTCGCCTAGACTTGCGTCAAGAAAGGCTTGCGCTTCACGCAATTCTTTCTTCACGCGAGTGCGTAGTGACTTAAACGAGACGAAACTAACCCAAACTAACCTAAACTAACCAAAGCTGACCTAAACTAACCAAAGCTAACCCAAACTAACCCAAACTGACCAAAGCTAACCCAAACTAAGCAAAGCTAACCCAAGCGAACCGATATTGTTTCGTATAAGCTTGCGTGAACACGCAAGTGCATAGTGATTTAAACGAGACGAAACTAACCCAAACTAACCAAAGCTAACTTAAACTAATCAAAGTTAAACTAAACTAACCAAAGCTAACCCAAACTAACCAAAGCTAACACAAGCTAACCGAAATTGTTTCGCATAGGCTTGCGTCAAGAAAGACTTGCGCTTTGCGCAAGTCTTTCTTCACGCAACTGCGTAGTGGCTTAAACGAGATGAAACTAACCAAAGCTAACCTAAACTAACCAAAGCTAACCCAAACTAACCCAAACTAACTCAAAATATGAAATTTACTTATTTCCGCAAGAAGTTTTTTGCGGTATTATGTTTAGAAAAATATTTAGAAAGTAAAACAGAAATATGTTTTCATGTAACTGATTTCAGTTATTCTAGAGTCGAAAAAATGAAAATGATGCATTTCCGCACAATTTTTTTTTATGATTTTTGTATTTGGGGAGGTTGCTCTATACTAAATAAACAAATATTTCTTACATAACTGATTTCAGCTAAGCGAAAGTTGATCCCAAAATTTAGTAACCCAACTGTTGTTTCGCAACAACGCAAGCCTGCCAAGAAAATCTAAATTAAATCTTGGTCGACCATGGCCATGCATTGCAAAGGTTACCATGCAAATGTTTTTATCGAAACGCAAATATTGACAGCTGTTGCATGGAAAATTGAGTTTGTTAGTTATATTACAAATTATTGTTCGGTTTCTTTTATAGACTTGTTTTTTATCTCGTGTTTATTGTTATTATTTTTGGTGTTTATGAGTATTCTACTGTTGTTGCCGACAAACTAGCCTAAGCGCCTGTGCCGGTAGCACATTTATATCGAACGTACAGGATCGCAACTTGTCATAAGGCGACTATAATATAAATGTTAATAGGTATTATTATGGCTTTGCATTGCCCTCCGCTCGCTTCGCTCGCTACGGGGGCTCAGCAAGACCTAACCAAGTGCTAACCAAAACTAACCCAAGGTTAACCCGAACTAACCCAAAAATTAGAAAAAAGGTATATTAATAAAAAGACAATAAACAAAAGATCTGTCGCGACCGACGGGAATCGAACCCGCAGCGCAGGAATGACAGGCAAGCACTCTGCCTTCTACACCACCGAGGTGTTGTAGAAATTTTGCTAGAACGTAGAGACATGGTTTCGTTTCGCCGCATCGAAAATTATGCACATTTACATTACAGTCGCGCTATAAAATTTGCGATCCTGTATACGTTCGATATGAATATGCGTACCAGTAAGAGCAGCTTCTGTATTATGTTATCGTCGTTCCTGCTCTTAATTTTTATAATAATATAGTGTAGATACGTATTTTGATAGCCATATTTTCAAATTGTTTTGCTGCTGTATACTAGGGTAAGTACTAGTTCTTATTGGGGGTAACTTTGAATTGAGTAGATTTTATACGTAACGTAACCCTGTAAGGAACGAACAGCTCTATTATAGATTTCTTTGTTATTTTTGGTGTGTAAACATCTTACGCGGCGGTATGAAGGCAAATGGGACGGAAATGTGTAAACCGATTCTAGCCGCAATACAATTTTGCGTTTAGACGATAAAAAAAGCATATTTTTAATTAAACGAGCCGTCAAAAGTATTATTTATTAATTATTATATTCACAGTGTATTTGGATCCATAGCAAAGCTTATTCATAATGGACGGGTGAATTTAAAATGAATTTTCGCTTCAAAATCTACGACAAATTCGGCCGAAGACATCGTCCTTAAAAAGTCCGAATTTTCAGACTTTTATATAATTTTTGCCATTTAAAATCGTTTTTAAACGGATTTGAGACGATAAAAGAGCATATTATTATTTTAAATTAAACGAACTGTTAAAAGTATTATTCGACGCCCATACGTTTAAAACTCTTCTAAAATTTGCAAAATTTGGTTATTGACATTCCCAAATCAAAGAATGTCGGCCCAAGATGACTTAAATAAGCTGTGTCCATATGTTGATGTTATTCCTGGTGGCATTAGATTTTCGTGTCGAATTTGTGCAGTGAATTAATCCACTCCAAAGCTGCCAGTAAGTATTATTAAAGAATCCTAACCCAAACTAATATTATAGATGCGAACGTGTTTGTTTGTTTGTTTCTTATGCTGTCACGCATAAACTGTTCCGATCATCATGACATTTTGTACAGATATTTTCAAGAGTATAGTAAAGAACATAGGACACTTTTAGCTTTTACCCGCGGCTTCGTTCGCGTTGATTTTTTGTTATTTTAAAATGTATTATTAAACCTAATTTTTATTCTATGACCAAGCTAAAACGTACAGGCAGCGCAACGGCTATATCACGTTGAAAATACCAGTTCTCGTCCGATCACTGAAGTTAAGTAACGTCGGGCGTGGTTAGTACTTGAATGGGGGACCCCTTGGGAACACAACGTGCTGCTGTAATTTTTTTACAACCGTTGTCGTTATAGAATATGTTTACACACCAGTGTCTCGAGTATTAGCAGGCTTGCTCATTTTTTTTTTATTATCTTTCTTGTTATTATTCTTGTTGCTTCTGCTGTTATGGGGTTCTGATATTCTTATTTACCGTTTCTCTTGTGGTTTTAAATAATATAGTGTAAGTATTTTAGAGGTCAAACGAACGAACATCCCTGTATATACCTTTTGTTTTTTGCTCGAATATTAGTTACATTAGTATTTTAAAACGAATCTAAAAACAAACAGAGATCTATTTCTTCAATTAAAGTCAAGTAACACTAATCTAATCGATTTCAATAGTTTGTTTAATATCGTAGTGCAAAATCTTAAATTAGATTTGAGTAATACTGAGGATGACGTATTAAAGGAATCATTACGAAAATTGTGCAATAAATTGTTAAAAAATGGTATAAATGTCAGCGTACACACAGAAGGTTTTTAAAAAATAACCAGTTATAGTTATCTAGGAATATTATATGGCCAACCTTTATTCCATCTTCTTCTTCGGCATCGCAATCTTCATCTTTGGCTTCCATTTCCCAGGACATGGACAGTTCAAAAGCAAGTAAACTTTTTCAATGTTTTACTAGAAGAAAAAAGAGGAGGAGAACAGAAAAGTTGAGAGAAAAAAACTAGGATGAATTAAATTTTGCGTTGTTTTCAAAAATGTCAAAAGTTAATGATGACATTAGGAAAATTTTACAATTTTTAAATCAATATCCAGATCAAGCAAAGAAAGTAAGGTATTTTTGTGAGAATATTGGGACTTACCACTATCACTCATATTTAAAAGATAAGGCTCTTGCAGTATTTACATATTTATACCCAAGTTATTTCCAAATTTAACAAGCAAAGCAGGAATGTTATTCGCCACAAAATTCTGTTAATCTCAAATATATTTGCCAACATTATTCTACAATCTCTCCTCGATCACACGGTTAACAGTCTTTTAATATCCATGCAGTGGAATGTACCCAATGACTTAGTTTTAATTGGCAAATGTTGATTTGATGGTGCATCCGGTCAGTCTATATAAGCAAAAAATCCTCACAGATAATAATTTTGATGGGGATTCCAGTATTTTTATGTCCGCTTAGGAACCATTAAAACTAAGACTATGTTTTGCTGAAGACGAATCAAATATATATAATGGGAGAATCCATGGCCATCGTCTACATTTTATTGCAGGCCGATAAACTTTAAATTCATAAAGAAGTCAAAGGCAGTGATTCAAGAAGCCTGGCAGTCGTTACATAACAATATTGTTAGTTTGGAATGCACAACTTTTAATGAAATTTCTATTAAACATGTTGTTCTGGTAACGATGATCAATGGTCATATCTGTACAACGCTAGCTGGTGTCAAATCATCTATGAATTGTTACATTTGTGGGGCTAAACCTACAGAAGTGAATAATCTGGATAATGTAGCTAAAAAAATACCAGCAACAGAGCACTACCAGTTTGAAATGTCACCTATGCATGCGTGGATTAGAATGATGGAATGTCTACTCCACATTTCCTATAATATCGAATTTGAAAAATGGTCTACAAGTAAAGTCGAAGAAAAAGAAATGAAAACAGCTAGAAAACAAATGATACAAAAAAGTGTAAAACGGAGTTGTGGTTAGGCAACAGTTAGTACAACAAATGATGGAAATACGGCAAGGACTTTCTTTCAGAATGCGGAAAAATCGGCAGAAATCACTGGTGTGGATTTGACTTTAATCAAAATGTTTCACATACTTTTGCAGGTAATACCATATTTTCTTCCATTTTCTTATAAAAGCCGAACATTTTTATTGAAAATACCCACATACATT
>MU185528.1:68398-106752 GCA_016904865.1 Pissodes strobi
ATATATATATATATCCATATATGCATATATGAGTATATTCTGTTAATGAATGGGTATTATCACTTATTGTTTTTGTTACTATACTATTTATATTTTATTGAATTGTAATGATTAATTGTAAACAGAATTGTATTTAATTTTTTGCATGCTCGGTTAAGAAAACAGCTATGCTGCACTTCGCCGAGTAAAAAATAAAGACGTATCTATTCTATTCTATTCTATTAGGCGAAAAGATTAATGTAGATAGGTTTACACATGTCGCTAAAAACAGCCAAATTATATGTTACCCATTACAGCTGGTGTTATATGCCAGCCTCCGTCCATATTTTTTTTTCATGGAGCGGAAATCATTAGAAATTACAGGAAAGGAATATTTAGAAAATGTAAAAGAGAGTACACAGATAAAAACATTTCGCATAATTTGTTGATATCATCCGACCCGCTTATATCTAGATTGCGATAACTAAAAAAACAATTGAACTATCTGCGGATGCTGTGACTTTTTAAAATAACAAAAATGACAGCAGCACGTTGTGTTCCCATCAAGCGGTCACCCATCCAAGTACTAACCACGCCCGATGTAGCTCAACTTTAGTGATCGGACGAGAACTGGTATTTTCAACGTGCTATGGCCGTTGCCTGTACGTTTTAGCTTGTTCATAGAATGAAAATTAGGTTTAATAACAAAGTTTAAAATAATAAAAAGTCAACGCGTACAAAGTCGTGAGCGGGCAAAAGCTGAAAGTGTCCTTTGTTCTTTACTATACTTCTTGAAAATATTTGTACAAACATTTTATGATGATCGGAATAGTTTATGCGTGAAAGCGTAAGAAACAAACAAACACATTCGCATCTATAATATTAGTTAGGATTTTTAAATAATACTTACTGGCAGCTTCGGAGTGGATTAATTCACTGCACAAATTCGACACGATAATCTAATGCCACCAGGAATAACATTAACATATGGAGATAGCTTATTTACCTAGTCATCTTGAGCCGACATTCTTTGATTTGGGAAAGTCTATAACCAAATTTTGCAAATTTTAAAAGAGGACTATGACTCAATATTGTTTTAAACGCCTGGGCACCTGAATAATACTTCTGACAGTTCGTTTAATTTAAAATAATAATATGCTCTTTTATCGTCTAAAATCCGATTAAAAACGAATGCATAAAAATCCGAAAATTCGGACTTTTTTAGGACGGCTTCGGACGAATTTGTCGTGGATTTTGAAGCGAAAATTCATTTTAAATTCAACCGTCCATTAAAAATAAGCTGTGCTAAGGATCCAAATACACTGCGAATATAATAATTAGTAAATAATACTTTTGACGGTTCGTTTAATTTAAAATATGTTTTGTTATCGTCTAAAATTCGGCTCAAACGATTTTAAATGGCAAAGTTGTATTAATACCGCCCGAACCGGCTAGAACCGGTTTACACATTTCCTTTCCCACACTTCCGCCCCGCCCACACATTTCTGTCCCATTTGCCGAGATTTACCCTCATACCGCCGCGTAAGATGTTTACACATCAAAAACCCCTCTGCAGTAAATTTCGTACTTTTTATAAAGGCCGCCATTAATGTGAATGTCCCAAGAATCCTATCCTTTGGTCCACTGCGCGCCGCGAGAATGCTAACGTTTCTGTCACTGTCATAGATAAATATATATCCCAACGCGACCTTCATCCTTCATATCTTATGACGTCACCCATTTACAATATTCCAGCGGCACTTTCTTATTTATTTTCATCGATTAAGATATCTCAGAAAAATCTGATTTTTTGGTATATCAACTTAATATGTCAATGTCTTTTGAATAAGATCATTATTGAAAAATTGAAAATGATCCTATTGTATTCTAAATGCTATTTGTCTACTAATTCAATGTCAGTACAATCTATGGAAAAAATAAGGAGAACTGTCTCCTTTTAGGAAAAAAAAATCAGATTTCTTTTAATTTCTAAATATAAATTAATCAAATTTTGAGAAATGTATTGTATAGATAAATGACTGTCAAAGATCACAAATATTTTCAATTTTAAACGATTACCTACATTAGATGATTAGACGATTGAAAAATAATGATCCTACTGAATGTGTTTTGTGTGATTGTTAAATGTATCAGTACCGGTAGTAAATTTCAAAATTCAACTCAGTTCAGATTTTTGGTGTGCATGTGTATGTAGGTTATTTAAATCACTAGTCTCTACATTTCCTCCAAAATATGAAATTAATATTTTACTTCAAAATTATGTGAATATTGAATCTATTTTGTTTAGAAAAAATTAAAGCAATAAATCAATATCTCTGAAACTGTTCCCATATAAAAATCAATCAAAAATCTTATCAACTTTAAGACATAAAAATTTGTGATGATTACTCTTCATAATAATGGAAAATAAACTTAATTAAAAAACGTAAGTATAAGTTATAGGCATTTTTATTTGCATAAAAAATTAAGAGAAATTTATGATACCTAATAAAATTAAACAAAAATCAGAAAAAAGTCAAAAACTTCAACTCTATTATAAATGCTAGACCTTTTATAACCACGTAAGAGCAATAGCAATAGACTGTCAGATAGTGACAGATTTAGGTGTCCCATTTTCGCATACAAGCCTCGAAACGGGTTGGAAAGTATACATCGCTGTTGAGTAAAATGGAGGGACATTTGCGAGGTACCCCTGGAGATAACATAATATGGAAAATTCGATTTTCCAGAACAGAAATAAAAGGAATCTGTTGCCCATATTTTTTTGCAAGCCGTGTTCACTAAATTATTAATTAATAGAACCTAAAAGCTTGAGTTAGGTGAAGGGTTAAAGTAAGGGCGAAATCTTGTAAGGAAAAATCGAGAATTTGACTGATTTTTCCACACAGTCGCATCGAAAGTATGAAACCTTACATCGTCACTAGACCGAAAAACATATTGGCTTGGGTGGCGCGAATGGAAAAGTAGATTTTAGGGCGGAAAATTTAACGGAAATCATTTTGGATTTTTCAGTTATTTTTTCACGCAGGCATAGCATATAATGTTATTGATGTGTTAGACATTAGAATGAAATCGGCATGACTATCGGATGTGACCGGAAAGAAGGCTTTGCGTCGGAAAATTTCAGGAAAATTGCATGGATATTGTCTCTATTTTCTCCCGCAAGCTGTTTGACATAAGCTAAGAAAAATTGATTATAAGACTATTGTATCAAAAGACTTGAGTGGTGGATATTGAGAATATTATTTATTTAAAAAAAAGCTATAAATTTCCACCATTTTCCCACACAAGCCCAATGCATATGCATAGAAAAAGTGATTCTAAGACTATATATAATATAACATAACACTTGAGTGTCTGACATGGTCATCATATTAAATATATATAACGCATTTTACAAAGAGCTGACAAAAAATCTAGAAATGCCCACCATTTTCACACAACCCGTTTGGCATGTGCTTAGAAAAAGTGATTTTAAGACCCTATAACAAAAGACATAAGTGTCGGAAATGAAACATATTATTTATTTAAAAAAGAGCTGACAAAAAATCTAGATATGTTTGTGCGGGGTCATTATTTTGACTGTATGATTTCCTTTTAAGTATATTAATATTTCATATCATGAAAATAGTGCGTTGGATATAGCCTTCGTATAAATTATTTTTTAAATATTGATAATGAAATGAGATAACTTTGTGAATAATTTTACAAACTGAATTATATTACAAAGTGATTTTACAATATCTCCACAATGAGCTAAATGTATCTCATTCGCCATCTGCTTCATCTTCCTCCGACTCTAAGACGTCGATGGTTATGCTACTTCCATCGTCTTCTCCATCGATCCCATCTTCATTGTCATTATCACCTTCGATAGCGTCATCTACATTATTTTCATCATCATTGTCCTCTGATGCTACAAAATAAAAATAAAAATAATATAAAATGTATTACATATAAAATAACTGATTCAGATATAAAAAAATACATTTTTACCTTCATTTTGGTTCGCATCTTAGAATGTAACCAACACATACTGGTAGCTCATCACCTTCGAACTACAGGAAGGCATAAGAACCATATTCTACTTTCCAACCATACTGCAGTGCATCTAAAGTGGACGGTATGGGTGCAAAGGAATTCCGCCACAAATGGTCTATATAGGATGATCTAAATATCTGCTGATGCAATTCGCACTTGCAAGGTGACAGCCTGCAAGCATCAAGGTTCAACAGTTTTTCTTGAATTCTTCCTTTCGATCTATTGTAGTGTAATATGTTGTAAATAAATGCAGTCGAGCCTCGTTCACTGAAAAGATGCCAGAAAGTCCATTGGCTTTCGTTGTACCGGGTGGTCGGTTAAGAAGGGCACTCGGCCCTATCTCGAAAAGTAATTATCCTAAAGACTTGCGGTAAAAAATTTTGTAACTAAAGTGGCAAGAGAAAACTCTGGAAATTATTTGTAAGTTTCTAAAATGGCTGCCAAGTGGCGTACGCGCTATCTGGAATTTGAAAAGTTGTTTTTTTCCAAATTTTCACCCATTAAGAATACTTGAATCGCAGCTAGTTTTAAGGCTAAGACAAATTTGATTCTTTTTTGTTAATAACTTTTTGCTTTATCTATTCAAATAAAGCGGTAGGCGATGTTCAAATGTTATTCCAAACAAATGTCTATAACTTCAAAACGGCTCAACGGATTTCAATAAACTGAGTGTCCTTGAAAAGAGCTTTTCTTAAGCTATCAGATGCTCTATGAACAAGATTGTGATTGCTTACGTTGCCGCTAGAGGGCGTTTTCTGACATAACTACAAATAAGACAGATTTTCTGAAAAATTTTAAATGCAACGATATCACTTTTTTTACAGCTAAAGATAGCCAAATGAGAGTTTAACACGTCAGTGAAAAGCGCATCTCAATATCTCTTTCCTAATCTAAATTATAAATAATTATAATTTAAAATACGAAAAAAAAAATCATATTTCAGGGAATGTTTCGGTATATATGTCGTTTTTAATTCCTAATTATAGTTGTTTTACCACAATTTATATTATTTTACTGTTAAAATACTAAAATTATATTAAAGATTTGAATAGTAATTAATATCCATTCATTACGTTTGATTTGCTTTTCCGGCCACACAAAATTATAACTTTTTTGAAAAATCAAATATGCTTTGGAAAACAAAGCAGCAATCATTATAATGTTGTTGCTTAGTTGTCAATCATATTAAGATTGCAGCTATTTATAGTATATGACATATTTTGGTGTTTTTATTCGTAAAGAAGTATGCCTTTCCACCTGCAGAAGTGTTTGATATGTTTCGTACTTATTTTCAATGCAATGATAACGTAACGGTTGCCGCTAGAGTCTATGCGGTGCAGTATCCTGAAAGGCGTCATCCGACTCTCAAGGTTTTTCTTAATATCATTAATCGCTTTCGAACAACAGGAAGCATTCATCGTCCTATATATAGAAGAAGGAGAAGAGCACGAACTGAAGAAAATATTATAAATGTCTTGGCATATTTGCAATTTGATCCTCATATAAGTACCAGGGCAATTGCAAGGGAGTTGGGAATAACTCGAACTACTGTTCTAAGTACTCTGAGGGAAAACAAGTAAGTAATTACCGGTAAGATTGCAGAAGCGTCATCCATTGGTTTTTAGATAAGTTCGACATTATATCGATAAAATCTGGTTAGCTTAATAATATTTTATAAAACAGGAGCATAAAGTGACATTTTTTTACAAATAACGGTTGTAAGAAAATTATGTTTTTCTTGCAGGTTACATCCATATCACATTACGTTACACCAGGAATTAACGAATGACGATTTCGACCGTAGATTAGATTATTGCCACTGGCTATGGAATATGAATCAAGAGGATCCTGAGATTCTTTTGCGAATTTTATGGACAGATGAGGCCACATTTCGTAGCGATGGGAGCGTAAACAGACACAATATGCACTATTGGTCACACACAAATTCCAACTGGATGCAGCAGATTCAAAACGAAGGTTGTTGGTCTGTAAACGTTTGGTGCGGGATCATAGGCGGTAAAATTGTTGGCCCTTGGATTTTCAATGAACGACTTAATGGAGACACCTACCTAAATTTCCTAGAGAATGAACTTCCAGTCCTTTTGGAAAATGTCCCTCTCGAAACTCGTCGTAATATGTGGTTTCAGCATGATGGGTGCCCAGCTCATTACACAGCGAGAGTTCGCGATTTCTTAAATAGGACTTTTCTGGAAAAATGGATAGGACGAGGAAGTTTATTTTCATGGCCACCAAGGTCTCCGGACCTAACTTGTTTAGACTTTTACTTCTGGACTAAAAGATCTGGTCTATGTAACCCGACCCACAACAAGGGAAGCTGTGATTCAACGGATCATAAATGCCGTTCGTAGCATCTCAGTGGCTGAAATCGAAGCAAGCGTGTTGACGACACAACAAAAAATCCAGCCCTGCATTGAGCAAGATGGCCGTCATTTCGAACATTTAGGCCCTTACTAATTATCGTTAATAAAATATTTTATAATAAATCGGTCTTTTTCAACACTATACTTCTTGCGTTAAAAAGAAGTAGCTTTTAGTGTTTTATTAGTGTTATTGTTCCTCGTTCTTGTTGTAGCCTGTTGACTTTTAAACACACCCCAAATTGTGGCTTTAGAAAATGGAATTTGGACCAGTCCCAAGTCAGCCCCGTATCCAGGCTTTAGGCCGCCCGAGGCGAGCAAGAGTTGGCCGCCCCTTACAAAGACCAATTAAGGAGTCAATAATGACCTATCCGGCGAATAGGCGCTCGCGCGGTTTTTAACCGGTTGGTTCCGGTATAAGGACATGGCCTGCAGGGTCTATATTTTCAGGGTAGATGTACCACGTGGGGGCTACCTGGAATTAAATCGGGGATGTCGGGGCTTGATTTTAAGGGGGGTTTTGGGGGACTATACGGAAATCGCGTGGGTTTTCCCGATTTCTGGCTAAACCGGAGCTCTGAGCGAAATTTTGCCGCGACCAAACTGCACAGCGGAGTCGGAGTTAGCCGGTTAGTGGGTCTCCCTGATTCCCCACGCCCCCGTTTTCCCGAACTTTTATCGGGAAATGGGGGAAATCGCGAAACACGTTTTTTAACGGGTAGGTTTCGGTAGAAAAAGGAAGAATTTCGGCAAACAGAAAAACAGTATTTTTATATCGACCTAACCTTCATTTTGTCCCATAGGAACCGGAACCTACCTAGAACCTATCGGTGGAACCTATCGGCTTTTTTTTCGATCGATTTGAAATTTGGCATGTAGGTAGAGGACCTCAAGGCCGACAAAAAAGGTTCTTTACGAAAAAAAAACAATACTTTTAGTTTTCGAGAAATCGGACGTTTAAATTCGAGAACGGCCGTAGTTCCAAAACTACGAGTGATACGAACAAAATACATACCACCAAAAATGTATTTCGATGGCCTTTAGACCATATGTGAGTCGCCGAACTTAAAAAATATATATGGCCGTTTTTTTTCGAAAAAGGGCTATTTTTTTCAAAAATTAATTTTGTTACCACCCTGTATATGATTTTGAAAATTTTATTTGTTCGTTCGTGATATGTAAGTGGACCATTCTAATTGTTTCGGTAATGAAAACAGGGAAAAAAATTTGAAAAATATTTTTCTAAAAAAATTAATTCTGAAGTGGGTACTTTAGAGTGGGGTATTTGGGGGCGCGAAGTTCAAATTTTTTATTTAAAAAATCGCACGAGTTTGCTGTACCGAAATATTTCGAAAATAGGGGATTTTTTGGTAAAAATTGTGGTTTTAACACCCTGTATGTGATTAAAATTTTTTTATTTATCCTTGGATGACATGTACGTGGATCCCTCTAACCGTTTCTGAAATGAAAGCTAAAAAAAAAAATCAAAAATAATTTTCGAAAAAAATTAATTTTTATGTGGGTACTCTAAAGAAGGGTATTTGGGGGCGCGGGGTTCGAATTTTTGGTCTAATTAATTGCACGAGTTTGCTGTACCGAAATATTTCGAAAATAGGGGATTTTTTTGGGAAAAATTGTAGTTTTAACACCCTATATATGATTTAAAAAAAATTGCTTGTAAGTGGGTGATATGTACGTGGATCCCTCTAACCGTTCCTCCAATGAAAGAGAAAAAAAGAATATCAAAATAATTTTCGAAAAAAATAAATTTTGATGTGGGTACTCTAGAGAGGAGTATTTGCGGGCCCGGATATCGAATTTTTGATCCAAAAAATCGCACGAGTTTGTTGTACTGAAATATTTCGAAAATAGGGGATTTTTTGGGAAAATTTGTAGTTTTAACACCCTGTATGTGATTTAAAAAAAAAATGTTTGCATGTGAGTGTCATGTACGTAGATCCCTCTAACTGTTTCTGTAATGAAAGCAAACAAAAAATTCAAAAATTATTTTCGAAAAAAATTAATTTTGATGTGGGGGTACTCTAGAGAGGAGTACTTGGGGGCGCGAAGTTCCAATTTTTGGTCTGAAAAATCGCACGAGGACGTATATGTAACATGCACTCGCTCCACGCTCAATATGTGCTACATGCTGCTCTCAGTAATCGATCTATCAATCGGGTTGCGTTTCGGCCACTTCCTTAAAATTGTCCTGAATCGGTTTAGGGCGGTCCCTAAAGATGTGCTAAGTCGCAATTTTTCATTAGCAGTTGCGACTGTTAATGCGATTTTTCATTCACTGCGAATTTAAACGGCTAATGCTAATTGCGAATAGACCGTTATGTTATATAGTAGAATTTTTTAAGGCATTGGTTATTATTGCATACAACGCGCGATAAGCTGCTTATAGTACGAATGAAGCGTTTTACATATTCATTGCGAGAGTGTTTACCGTGTTACATACAATCACATTAAAGTTTATAGAACATGTAAAAACGGCCGCCCCTAAAAATCGGCCGCCCGAGGCGGCTGCCTCGCCGCCTCACCCCTGGAGACGGGGCTGCCCAAGTCTGGATAAAGTGTGAGGGAAAGCAACAATATACACGGTGTCCCATATAAGAATGCACAGTACAGAGATCTCGCAAACCAGAAGAGCTACAAAGATGATTAAATTAGAGAAAAGGTGTGCCTTGCTGAACCCTACAAAGTCATGCTTCGAAATCTAAATAAATCCGATTACTTCCGAAGATATTTGAGAAAACCCGAATTTTCTCGATTTCGTTTTTATTTTTTTCTGACTATAGCTCTGTTCCAACTGACTATGAAAACCGTACATGGGACGGTAATTTCCAGTTGTATAATTCGTTTGTCAACATGACAGGATATTTATCGCCTTCAAAAGTGAAATTGTCAACTAGAAATGACGGTCCCTCGTACGGTTTTCAAGTCGGTTGGAACAAACCTTTTATTTGAAAAGATATGACAATGCAAATTTCACATTGCCATTGCCACTTTTCCTGCTCTTCAAGTTGTTGTTATTACATTTTTAATCTGACGTTTCGTTTCTTAGCAACCATCATCAACTTTGTTTTTTTTAAATAGTCGAAAAAATTTCTTTTATTCTTAAAACCCTCTAATCTTAATCCTAAATGCAACAACATATCGCTCTTTACATTTATCTGACGTTTCGGATAAAAAAAAGTCATCAATACTATTTGATGATGATTTCGAAGGAACGAAACGTCGGATCAAAAATCTAATTACGTCATCATGTAGAGGAGGCAAAATGGCATAAAAATGTGAATTTTATTTTGATCAATTTTTATTATTAAAGCCTGAAAAAAAAATCAATTGCAATCTACGAATTCTTGAAATTTAAAACATAATTAATTTTTTTCAGTTTTTAATAAAGAGGATAGATCACAATAAAATTCACGTTCCTATGGCAATTTTTGTCCTCTTCCTAATGACGTAATTAGATTTTTGATCCCACGTTTCGTTCCTCCGTAATCATCATCAAATAACATTGATGATGGTTTTTTCATCCGAAACGTCGTATAAATGTAACAAGCGATATGTCGTTGGATTTAGGATTGAAATTAGAGGTTTTTAGGAACAAAACAAATTTTTTCGACTATTTGAAAAAACAAAGTTGATGATGATTGCTAAGAAACGAAACGTCAGATTAAAAATCTAATAACATCAGCTTGAAGAGCAGGAAAAGTAGTAATGGGAATGTGAAATTTACATTGTCATATCTTTTCAAATAAAGTCAGAAAAAATAAAAACGAAATCGGGAAAATTCGTCTTTTCCCAAATATCTTCGGAAATAATCGGATTTTTTTAGATTTGGAAACATGACGTTGAAGGATTTAGCAAGGCGCAACTTGTCTCTAATTTAATCATCTTTGTATCTCTTCTAATTTGCGAGATCCCTATAGAGTGCATTCTTATATGGGACACCGTGTATGTTAGAAACCTTTAAATATACGGATAATAATTTTTTTAACGACCACGATAAATAATAACAAAACAACCTTAAACACTATTTTTCTTTTCTGGTTGGCGTTTTAGCAGTAAAATAATATAAATTGTGGTAAAACAACTATAATTAGGAATTAAAAACGACATTATACCGAAACATTCCTTGAAATATGATTTTTTTTCGTATTTTAAATTACTTTCATTTATAATTTAGATTAGGAATGAGATATTGAGATGCGGTTTTCACTGACGTGTTAAGCTCTCATTTGGCTATATTTAGCTGTAAAAAAAGTGATATCGTTGCATTTAAAATTTTTGAGAAAATCTGTCTTATTTGTGGTTATGTCAGAAAACGCCCTCTAGCGGCAACGTAAGCAATTGCAATCAACTTGTTCATAGAGCAACTGATAGCTTAAGAAATGCTCTTTTCAACGACACTAAGTTTGTTGAAATCCGTTGAGCCGTTTTGAAGTTATAGACATTTGTTTGGAAAAACATTTGAACATCGCCTACCACTTTATTTGAATAGATAGAGCAAAAAGTTATTAACAAAAAAGAATCAAATTTGTCTCAGCCTTAAAACTGCATTTCAAGTATTCTTAATTGGTGAAAATTTGGAAAAAAACAACTTTTCAAATTCCAGATAGCGCGTACGCTACCTGGCGGCCATTTTGGAAACTTACAAATAATTTCCAGCGTTTTCTCTTGGCCATTTTAGTAACTACATTTTTTACCACAAGTCTTTACGATAATTATTTTTCGAGATATGGCCGAGTGCCCTTCTTAACTGACCACCCGGTACATAATTTGCAAACGAATTCCACGATTTTGTTGAATGCCGCATGATAATCGTCGCAGGTAGGATCTTTCAGTGCTGCAAAAGCTCTATGTATTTCCGTATTTTCTAAATAGATTGCATAAGTTTTAACTTTCCCGGATCCATAAAACGAAGAGTTGAAATCACATCCTGTGATGGTAATCCATTATGCATTATTAAGTCAACATAATTCTCCCAGTGACTCATACATGTTATTGATGCTCACGTAGCGGCGGTTGTTGTCGGTCCCGAAGCGCAGCCAAACCTTGAGCCCTTCCACCATACATACCATATTGGCCAGTAAAATTACCAGGATGTCTGTGTCCGAGCATTCTATTACTACATCATTGTCGCTTGGTATGTTTTTCAAATAAAAAGGCCAATTTAGTGTCGGCTTCCTGGTGTCCTTCACATTGAAATTTGGTCAGTATCTGACACTCTACCTTTCCATGAAGTGGTCGGTAACGGGTGCATCTTTGAAATGAAATATACACTTCCGTGTCAAATATTTCATTTGATTAACTGAACAAATGAATATACAGTGTGTCTACTTAAGTTGGCAACATATGGGAAACTTTTTTGTGGGCGAATGCTCCGACGTAATGTGTAGTTTATATATATGTTTTATTTATCAAGCTTTTATTTAAGCATTTCGAATTTACTTTTATAAGATAGTTGACCATATTTTGTTATCGCAGAGTTTTCTACCTAGTGTCCCCATTAACCGGCTTTTTACCACAATATCGGGCCCAATTCTCTTTGGTCCTTTTTATTTTTATTTTTATTAAGGTTTCCTTCCTGGGATTGTTTACAATTCAAGCCAGCTGTTATATTTCAAGAACCACGCTCAATGGGTATTATTTTTTGCTGGGAAAGTACACACCGGCGAGTATGTCGCCAAGCAAGCCTATTTTCGGTCTTAACGTAAAAATAAAAGTTAGTATTTTTCGGTCCGCGTTTAGTTACATAACCCTAGGTAGAGAGCTCTGCTTATTTCATATTTTTGCTGATATCGTATATTTCGTTTACTTTTGTAATTTAGATTTACAAGAATAAATCTTTAATTCTCTCCTGATGTTCGGCCCTGTCAAAACTGAAAGTATTTCAAATTAACGAGTAAATTAAAATAAGCGTAAAATCTATCTATAACGCTAAATTTTTATTATTAATTTAGGAGAAAAAGTTATTCTTTATGAAAAGTTCTGCATGATCGAAAATCTAAAATACAATCATCAGATGTTAACTTTTTTCAATCGTGTACGGGGTATGTCAAAAAATATGAATTTTGCTCAAGGGTAAAGTATCTTTATTTTTGACACTATAGAAAACTGTTGTTAAAAAAAGTTGATCAGAAGTAAAAACTACGTTCAAATATGCAATTGCATCCTGCTACTTAAAAAGAAATTAAAAATTTTTCTCAATTTAGCTACCGATACCGATCATTTATCTTTTTTTATTTATTACAGACATGGTAACATTTCCGTTCAGAAACTAATAAGCAAATTCTCACAAAAGAAAATAATTAATAATAAACAGTAATCTCTTAGTTTTATTGAACACTTGATAACACTTAATGTAGGTCTTGTAACATTTTAGCGATGCATTTAAATGAATAATACCATCATAATTCATTTTGTTGTAATAATTTTAACATTATTAGGTCCTTCAATTCACCAATGCCTCAACATATCCGTATTCTCCGTCAATACAGTTAATTGCTTATTAGTTTCTGAACGGAACGGAAATCTTATTATGTTTGTACTATATAAAAAAAGATAAATGTTCGGTATTGGTAGGTAAATTGAGAAAAATTTATATTTTTTTTTAAGTGGCAGGATGCAATTGCATATTTAAACGTAGTTTTTAAATGTAAAAGATAAATCAAGTTATAAATTGAAGTCGAGTTTTTGCGAGGTTTTTTGGAGGAGATCCGAAAGGTATTGCTCGAGAATGGAAAATAGAGAGTCAGAAGCCAGCGGGGTGTACGGTTTATTTTGGTGAATTGTTTTGCTTCTGTGTTGCAATATGTCATTACAAGTCGGTAAAATGAAACTTATAATATTGTTATTAACATAATTTGTACCATTATATAACGTGTGTATATATTTTGATATTGTTACTAACATAATGTGCATAAATATTTCTTCTATTTTCATGGATAGTTCATATTTGATGGCATAACATATGTATATATTTTAATATTGTTATTAACATAATTTGCATAAATATTTCTCCTATTTTCATGGATAATTCATACCTATTTGATGGCATAACATATGTATATATTTTGATATTGCTATTAACATTTTTTGCACAAGTATATTTATTTTATTCTCATTGATAATAATTCATATTTGATGGCACAACATGTGTATATATTTTGATATTGTTATAAACATGATTTGCACAAATATTTCATTTATTGTCATGGATAATTTATATTTGATGGTATAATATGTGTATATGTTTAATGAAATCGTTTTATGCTGTGAATAACACTGTATTGTTTGCTGTCTTTTCGTGCTGGAATTTTAGTTTTAGTATGACTGTGATTGTAATGTAAGTAAGGGACTTGATGAATCCACTAACATTTTCCTCCCCTGACTGAGCGAATATCCTAGCTATAAATCGTGAGCTTGCGAGCAAGCACCCTAAGTCGTTCTTTTAACAAATGTTATATTTTTAATGATTTGCTTTTGTATGAAACCTATGCGAAATTTAAATTAACATTAATTTGTAACCTTGATTTTGACTTGATGCCAATTGCTTATAAACACCCGAAATGATAAAGGATCTGTAGCCTGTGCACAATTACACAAAATAAAACTATATATTCGGAATTGAAATATATTATATCGAAATGACTATTAGTAATAAGCAACAGTAACGGTATAAGCTATTTGAATCGTTCTTCCGTATTCTATAATCTTACAGCCTATAAGAGAAATACTATTCAATTTACATAATATAATCAATCGCTAAGCGATGACCAAAGAAATATATGTTAATCGGCCTGCAGGTCTTACTAGAGATATTGGCTCAATTTGCAACTATAGCTGAGTAGCCTCCCGTATGGGACCTCAGTACCTGCTGGCGACGTCTGGCTAACTAATACTAAACTCTTCAGTTTTGAATGTATTGTAGTATTGTCACAAGTGTGGAACGACAAATTGCGGTGCGTGAGACAGTAATTTGATTAATTGCTATACTAATAAAGGTTGTATAGCATAACTCGGTTTAGGAATTGTGATCGAGGTTTTCTCTGCCATGCTCTTTTCCCTCGTGAATTCCAGGCGGAGTATGGCACGCTTTTCTTTAATAAATTAGGCGTATTAGGAATCTGTGGTTTAATTTACATGACGCACCTTTCCCTCAAATTTCCCTAATTGTGTTTAGTCGAAGCGCAATCCGAATAAATAAAAATTGTGTAAGATATAAAAATAACACAACGTAGGTATTGATTTTCTTTTTAATCTATTTTGACGATCATTGGCAAAATAAGGACAAAGCACAACTTATCTCATTCAATTATGTTGAACAGACCCGGGTGGGTTATACTACAATATGTTGCCAACTTAAGTAGACACACTGTATATCATAGTACCTACTAACCGATTATTTAATTTGAAGAAAAATAATTCAGACTATAGATTCAATGCATTATTAAATCTTAACAAGAGTCTATCCACGTGCGTTATGAAAGCGCGCTATATATGCTCAGCCGACCGACGGCGACGACGGTGGCAGGTATATAGCTAATTCTGCTAATTCATAGGATATAGGATAGGAAATATAATAGTATTATATTTCCTATGCTTTATATTATATCTTCTTTCATCTGCTGTACTACGCAGACATATTATATCTCTATTATCAGGCGCGAAATTTAAAATGAGAAAGGCATGAGAAGTCTTTATTTACAAAGGTGAATACTTAAATGAATTGAAATTATTTAAAAATTTTTCCATTATGCCGCATCTTTACACGTATAGAATATCTATTTTTTCATATTTAGTAGCCGGTCGGGATAAACAATTGATTTCCTATAGCTTAAAACCGTAAAGAAGGGGGTGGTATCTTAATTATTAATTAATCACTTTTAATAAACTGTATCACCATAGGGTAGTGATATTATATCTATAGGATGAACTGAAACATGTATTCGCTTTAATTTAATTTAATAATGAAGGTGTAATTTGCATTTGAATATTTTAAATACAAATAAAGCATTTTCTATATTAATTCGATGCATTCGTTCATTCACACATACAACTAACATTACAAAAGATTCTTAACTATTAGTATCTAGTTAGAAAGTCTTGATTTGTTAATTTAAAATGAAAACTTTGTCTTTAAAATTTTAACTTCCCTTCACTCTACAGAATATACTGAAACAGACCGACCCTAGGTATGCGAATTAACAAAGAAAAGTTCTAAAATAATGAAATTCACCCACAAAATTGGAATACACTCAGTATTATAATAAGCTTTAAAAAACGCTCATTTCATGCAATCGTACCAAATAAGGGTCGAGAGGCAGGTAGAATAGGGACGCGCGCCGGGAATCCGGACTAACACCCGACGCGAGACCGATAGGTACGTCTTTGTCTAATGCAAAGGTTAAATGAGTGGGATTGGAATGTTTGATATTTTCTTGTCGCACTTACACAGTTAAATGGGATCATTTCCATATAAAAACGCCACAAAAAGCATGGATAGGCAGAAGAAACCTTCTCTCTAACCCTATACCTTCGCTTTCGGGCTGAGTGGTTTTCCCTATATACCTTCGCTTTTGGGCTGAGTGGTTTTCCCTATAAACCTTCGCTTTTGGGCTGAGTGGTTTTTCCTATATACCTTCGCGTTCAGCTGAGTGGTGTCTTTACAATCTTAACCTTATCCCCGTAAACTATTTCCTAGCAATTACCGTTAATTGCTAAATAATTAGTATCTGTCCTAACGATGAAACGAAGAGCCAACAAACGTACTAGTTCCAGGGGAGAAGAACCTGCTTCTTCGTCCATAGGTAAATAATGGGTTTATTTTTGTGCTCTATATGATTGACGTAATCTTGTTCTTTTGTATTTCCCACCTCGAATGAAGCACATGTATCACAGAAATCTTTCTTTGGTTTGTAAAGGCTTAAATTCATATCACAGGATGTATTATCAAAAATAGTAGAAGACAATTTTGCTTTATTATTAGTATCACAAAAGCTTACATATTCCCTATAAAGTTGCGCCTTTGACTGAAGTATGGTTTCTAAATATAACTTACTAGTGTCTTTGCGACAATAGTGAGATGGCATTTTGGGTAGGCTTTCGAACCACGAAATAAGAGTGGCCTTTTTTTCCTTGTTATCTTCATGCTTTACTGTTGATTCACACATTTTACTTATGGTATTTAGACCATGTTCTGTTTTTTTAAACCACCCATGAACCATGTCTTCATTTAGCCCAAAGGTATTCAAAAACATTCTTTTACATACCTTCTTCTTCTCATTGTTTGTATTTCTTAAGTAATACTAGTACCTTCCAGCTCTTCTGGAAGGCTCGTCTCCTTTGGATGATCTCTTTGTTGTGGTGTACTCCATATTTCCCGTGATATAGGTCCTTTTCTCCCCCCAGTCCATTTTTTCCCAAAATGTTTCAAACATAAGTCTTCTTTCGTCTTCTGTAAATGTATTACAGAAATGTTTTGAAGATTTTTGACATACGCTCGACCTGCAAGAATCGCCTATTTTTCTTTCTGGCCTATTAATTCCGTAAGTAATTTCTTTCTTTTTGTTTCTTTGATATCCCTCATACCTCATCCCCCTCATTATTTTGTACTTTGTTTTATTAACCAACCAGTCGGCTTTATCTGCCTTTTTCTTCCGTTTACGTGTTTTGGTAACTTCTTCATTTTCCTTAGGTTCACTGTTGCTACTCATTTCCTTATTATCAGAGTGAGAATCCGAATTCGATTGACCCTTGTCTTGATTAGCAAAGTCGCCATCATCTCTTGTGTCTTTTACCATAGATTCAGTGTCGGTGTCATTAAAGTCAAGATTTAAAACTTTAACTATTTTTTATTCTGCATCTTCTGTTTCACTATGAATATCCCTTATAAGTTCTGAATTATCTTGAAGAAAATCTGGATCTAAATGAACTTGATCATTAATATTTATTTCACCAATATCAAGACATACATCTTCTTGCAAACAGTTAAAAGTCATGCTATCTCCAGCTCCACTTTTTTTCTCGTTGATAACATCTTCTAAAATCGCAGTTTCTAATGGAGCAGACCAGTTGTGGGCCTTATCCGTGGTATTCAAAACTTTTTCCTTATCGCAGTATTCCACCTCGGTTTTATTGTGTATCCCCATTATTTGTAGGAACCGTTTTACTGGATTCTAGTACTGGAATGTTTTGACTTCCAAAATCAGAGTGACATTACATTCTGCTAAAGTACCATCGTTGTTTACTGTGTAAGTGGTAAAGGTTGTTGTATGTTCTGGGTGATTTTCTAAGGCCATCAACAGGATCTTCTTTGTCCGTAAAGAAGGATTCATCTGAAAAAATGAGCCAGATAAGTGTTAGTTGAACTTCTCTCTAATATTTTTTTCTTATGAAACCAAGAAGACAAATTGAAACGTAACCGTCTTATGTTAGAACCACCTTTGTTTATTATTAACTTATCCTCTTGGGGGGGGGGGTAATAAGTATAATTAATATAGCGATACTACCCTCACTAAGCCTCCATCTTATTTGATTTTATTTTTTTAAAGAACCATCACTTCAATTTTCTACCCATGAGTAGTGGTTCTTTAAAAAAGTCCTGCAGGATCAATCATTGCTATCAAATTTGTTGGTCATCATCTAAAAATGTGTGTTTACCGCCAAAATGCAGTACTGAGAATACCCCGTATGAAACAAAATTATTTAAAAAAAACTATGCTAATATCCTGTATTGTAAAGAAAAGTTTTAACTAGAATTATGACTGTACATTGCAGTATGTTTAATAAAATATCAGTTTAGGCATATTACATGATCATGTAGCTACAGTATAAACTAAAATTTACTTACCTTTTATAGATTTTTCCACAAAAAAATAATCACTTTTTACCAGCACGATTTAAACATCTACGAAAACAACGCTGAACTAGCAGATACGGGGTATTTTTGGAGCTGGAGTGGATCAGATACGTCGTATTGTAACTGCTTTATTTAAAAATATTTCCCCGCGTCTTACAGTTACCGGATTTTAAAATAATATCTGAATTATCTTTAACCTCACTTCGCCCAGTTAACCTAAAAATCGTAAAATTGTTAGATACGGGGTATTAGAATTAGGCCATCGAATGCTGATTTAAATACACAAATTTCTGTTTACCTGGGGTTAAATAAATCGATTTGTGGATCAATCATGGCTCATTCATACTCCATACATACATGGTGTTATCACCAAACTATACGGTGAAAAACAATAGTTTATACACGTGTTGGGATGGTTCCTCAATAGTAGCTGCAGTATTGTTTTATACGTACATTAATTTTGTAAAATTTAAAAATGCGCCAACATATATTTCTAACGAATCTGTTATAATTATTTAACAGGTAGTATTTCAAAGTTGTGTTGAAAGTGAAAATCATATAAAATCAAATAATACCAAATAATACACAAATATAAAAAAAGACAAATACCATTTCCCTTAAATAATATTACATATTCAAGCTTATTAAAGTTATAATATTAGAGAAACTTCAAATATTATAGGAATAATAACCGAATAATAATACGATTAATAACTAATAATAATAATAATCATCGGCTATCGACGAGGACTGCATACTGAATTCTGCAGAGATTATCCAGAGCTGCATGTAACAGAGTAGAGAGTAGCAGATCAATATCGTGTTATCATCAGAAACAATCTCATCACAGCTGCTAGACTTAACACCATCAAACAAGAAGTAGAACACGAACTGCTAAACCTGCACAACAACAACGAAGCTAATGAGGATCATGATGATGATGAGAATGAGAATCACGGTAATAACGAGAATAATGACTAGGACGAAGACGCTGGACATGTGGGTGGGACGCCTGAAGTAGCAGAGCAACAGCTGAGCGGTGGGGTATATGAGTTAAATAGAGGTAATGTGGACAGTGAAGGATTATTCGAAACACTTCTCTCAGAGATGAGAAAGCTAATTGTGGAGTACAATCGCACCGACCCATTAAGTAGACCACCATTACCTAGGGTAAACCCCTCAGAGAAACTAGGAATTGCCCTTACTTTTATGAACAGCCAAATTCTGCCAAACTATATCACCCAGGCGAACACGTTGGACCCCTTCCATATGTTAATCTACTGCGCCGGAAGGGCCATTGCCCGAATCTTGGGAGCCAAAGTACGAACAAAGGGATATACGCAAACAGTGGACGAGCCACAAACACCTCATTGGGAAGGAATATTGAATACTAGGATTGATGACATACGAAGAGATATAGGAAGGCTAAACGAATTCATCAATGTTGTAAGGTCCTATAGGCTGGAAGCTTGCGTTCGATCAATCATGACTCGGTATCGAATCCAGGCTCATCATCTCAGAATACCAAACACACCAGCAATATCTTGACACTATAAAACAAAAATTTTCAGTATTTTCAGGGCGTTTAAAGAGGTACAAACTGAGTAATAAAGGCAAACGAGTGTCTAATCTCCATTAGCCATTTCATGTCGCCCTATATAATTATTCTCCAACAAAAATAAACTTAATAATTTCAAACAAGCATGACGTATTAAGTCTGCTGAGACCGCATCCTAGCTGTACGTCGACCTAGAAAAATGTACCGCAGCAAGTTACATAACAAAGTAGGTCACCGTGTGTAACAATTAAATAATAACATATCATCATTTTTGTATACATGTACATATGTTTTATAGTATTTAGATTAGGAAATTTTTTGCATAAATACAAATCAAATTGTTAATAAAATCAGTACAAACCCAGAACTGTTTGATTCAACTACTCCCTTTGAAACCTTTCAAAGGCTAATTTATTCTACATTTCTAGAAAATGCCCTACTAGAGCCTACATTAAATTAATCTATTAACGGCTGCCTAGACATTTTGGTTCTTCGAGCCACCTTCAGTTAGAGGACAAGGTGACGGTTTCCTGACACGATTAGAGCAGGAGTATATAAAACTGTTTGGGGAAGACTAGCTGCTGGGAACCATCACAGTCCCAGCCGCCAACGAGATAATGTCAATTCCCTAGCAGTGACGATGTTGAACAATTTTGGAGAGAACAGTTGGGAACACCGCCCCAGTACAACATTGAAGCAGGCTAGATTGCGGTGGAGCGCCGGACCTTCCAGGAATACGACCAAATGCCTGACGAGCCGTTTACGACAGCAGAAGTTACAAACGTCATAAGAGATACCCATAACTGTGGCCCAGATGGAATGAATACAGAACTACTGGCTCAAGAAACTCCAATGTACCCACGAAAAATTAACAAATTTATTTAATGACGTAATCGCCAATCCTAAAAATATGCCACGCTTTCTATTTCAGGGCGCCACATACCTTCTATCGTACCGACCAATCACGTGTCTCTCAACGATGTACAAAGTAATAACAACCTGCTTAGCGCATCGGCTATATGCCCACTGTGAGCGAAACAACATCATTGCTTAAATATAAAAGAAAGGATGCATTATGGGTCCAATGGGGTGCAAAGAGCAACTCATAATCGACTCTCTCATCTGTAACCAGGCATTTTCTAAACGTAGGAATCTGTACATGGCTTAAGTCGATTATAAAAGGGCTTACGACTCTGTACCTCATGAGTGGCTACTAAAGATTCTTCAAATATATAAGACTGATGCTAACATAGTTAACTTTTTAAGGCATGCCATGACATCTTGGCAAACGAAAATATATCTTAATGAAGCCGGGATTACCACCGAAAACATACCGGTAAAAAGAGGTATATATTTCAAGGAGACGCTCTCAGCCCGCTGTGGTTCTGTATTGCGATGAACCCTCTATCCCACCAGCTGAATTCTACTTCCTATGGATACAATATCAAAAACAACAACGAGGGAGGAGAGAAAGTCAATCATTTGCTCTATGTGGATGACCTAAAACTTATGGGAGCTACCAAAAATCAGCTAGAGCAAATGTTGAAGAATGTAGAATGACTCTCCATGGATACTAAAATGCGATTTGGACTGGAAAAGTGCCGTACAGTAAACATTGTACGAGGTAAAGTATATCCAGGCACTTTGAACTTAGGGACGGCCAGAACATTGAGGCAATGAAGGGAGATGAATTTTACAAGTACCTTGGAATGAAACAAACAATGCGCATATCACATGGCGCAATGAAGGCTGAATTAACAGAAGAATTTACTAGAAGGATAAAACGTTTGGGAAAAACTCAACTCAACAGCAAAAATCTCTGCAAGGATATCAATACTTACGCCATCTCAGTTCTTGGATACTCTTTTGGATTGGTAGTATGGATCGGCACTGACATTGAAAACCTCCAGCGGAAAACAAGAACCTTACTTACAAGAGAACACAAACACCGTCCGAGGAGTGAACATCCTTGCCAAGACATCTAGGTGGAAGAGGTCTAGCGGATCTATGTAAACAATTGGATCGGCAAATAAATAAATTGCGCAATTATTTTCACGGGAATGGGGATAGGGCAGTTTGTAACGTAGCTCTCTCTCTGCGTCAATCATACCGAACATATCCTCGTTGGAAGTGTGTGTGGTCCAGGGTATCTTCAGGATTCTGTGGTAGCACCACAGTTCAAAAGCCTCAAGTTTATTAGTGGTGGCAGCCTTCAACGTCCAGGTCTCGCACACGTAGCACTTTAAGACCTTTTTTCGTAAGTACATGGAGAGACTTCTATTGCACAGAACTGGTTTCCATGATATAAATGTTTTACGAGCTATTCCAATTCGAGTTGAGATTTCTTCATCTGAGTCTCCCTCCGCATTCAACCAGATACCAAGATATTTGAAGTGATCAACATGCTCCACCATCCTCCCATCCAGAAGCAGTTGTCCCGCGTCAACTTCCACCTTTCCCACCGCCATCCATTTTGTTAAGTTGATATTAATTGATTCATTTACTCTGTCAACCAGATTCTGGAGGTCTGTTAGGTTTTCAGCCAAGATGGCCGTATCGTCGGCATATCTAATGTTGCTAATGGTCTCTCCTCCGACTTTAATACCCACTGTTTGGCCATCCATCGCCTCACGAATATGTGGAGTGTAGGCGACAAAACACATCCCTGATGTACTCCTCCTTTGATTGGGATTTTACTTGAAGAGGTGTTTTGATCTACCCTAACGGTAGCTACTTGATGATAGTATAGGTATTTCAGTAGCCTAAGATCGTAATTGTCAAGGCCTATAGATTCCATATATTCGAGCAGCAGACCATGTCGAACCCGATCAAGAGCACTCTCGAAGTCTATAAAACACATATAAACGTTCTCCTCACAGTACTTTTGGAGAATGACTCGCATGCAGAACATGACCTCTCTAGTTCCCAATCCATTCCGAAATCCAAACTGTTCTTCTGTTAAGTTACTTTCACATAATGCGTACATGCGATTTTGAAGAATACGTAATAGGATTTTAAGAGTGTGACTCATCAGGCTAATCAGTCTGAAATCGCTACATTTGCAGGGTTTGCTATTTTTCGGGATTGTGATGAAAAGGGATTCTAACCAGTCTTGAGGTATCTGCCCAGTGTTATAAATTTGGTTGAAAAAAGTAGTCAGGTATGTAATGCTGTCTTCATCCAACAATTTAAGTAATTCGGCGAGAACCTGATCTGGCCCAGGTGCCTTGTTGATTTTTGCTTGTCTTATGGCTTTCTCAACTTCTGCCCTTAGAATATACGGACATGGACCCCTCCTATTTAAATCTTCTCCGAGGGGGTGTTGTTGGTCTTTACGATTGACGTCCTCGAAGAGATTGGACACATAGTTCTCTCACTCTTTGCAACGGTGATATAGATCGGTTATGATTTTCCCACTGGAGTCTTTGAGTATACATGTATTTCTAGTTGTTTGTATTCCAGCTGTGGCTTTAAGTTTTTTATGTAGACCAAAGTCATCATGTTTCCTTCGCAGTTCTTCTATTTTTTAGCAAGAGACTCTGAGCCAAGCTTCTTTGTCTTCCTTGATTTTACGTCGAATTCTCTTATGTGTTTCGAGGTATTTTTCTCTGTTCTTGTTCTTAAGGCCTCTTCTTTGCTCCATCAGCTCTTGAATTTCTTGTGTCATCCACTTCTTTTTAGCTGTTCTTTTCGGGCGTGGTAATAGGTCCGTTAAAGTTTGAATAATGGAAGTCTTTATATCTGTCCAATTTTCATCAATAGTTTTTTATCGTTTTTATGTTGTGTGTCTTGTTGTTTATTTTATTGACAAGTATGCTCTTCATTGTGGTGTCTTTTATTGGTTCCAGCGATAGTTTTTTTGGCTTAGATGATATTTGTAGCTTTTTCAGCTTTATTCTTAACGTGGAGCAGAGCAGATTGTGGTCCGAATTTATATCCGCTCCAGGGTATGATTTCACAGCGGTAATACTGTTTGGAAGCGACGATTAATCCTTATAAAGTCGATCTGGTTCCGTATAGTCCGATCATTGTGTCCGTCTTGCGGTAACTTCCACGTGTAGAGACGCCTCGGTGGGAGCTTGAACCAAGTGTTCATAGTAGTGAACTTCTTTTCTTGCAGAATTCTTTTAGTCGTCCGCCTCTTTCGTTCCGCTCCCCCAAGCCATATTCTCCGGTAACATCCTCTGTAGCCCTATGTCCAACTATCGCACTAAAATCACCCATGATCACTGTTATTTCATGTTGTTTTGTAAGTTCTAGTGCATATTCGATTTGTTGGTAGAATGTTTCCATTTCTTGTTCACTTTTAATCTGTTTTAGAAAGTAACAACTATAAGATCTACTGGGGCCACACTGTGCTTACTGACCAGACGGCGCCCCACAATAGACCGGACATCATTCTAGAAAATAAGCGGACCAAGGAAGCCACGCTGATCGACATCGCCGTACCTAACAACAATTTGCAGGTCAAGCGCGCCGAAAAGGTCGCCAAATATCGAGATTTACAAGAGAAAATCCAGCAACAATGGGGAATGGAGAGAGTAAGTACGGTGCCAATCATTGTGTCAGCAACAGGACTTATTCCAAAGAACCTGTTAATAAACATCAAGGATCACGAATTGAGCGAGCATATCTTCAAATTAATGCGGAAAGCAGTACTTCTCGCAACAGCCCGTACCGTCCGAAAATTTGTAGGAAATCCGTAGATGCCATCAAGGATTCGCATTTAAAGATCCTTTACAGGCATACCCGACTATGTCAAAATCGGCCTCTCCTATTGGTCGATCCATCTCGTATTACAATATGTCATCGTGATACAATCGATTTCTCGCAAGAGCTCTCGTGGCTGAGAGGTTTAGGTAGTTGGGTCTCGCCTGGACGGCACGGGTTCGAACCCCGTTGCTTTTTTTTAAAGATTATGTTTCTAAACAGGTTTTTTCTTGATTTTGGGTATGTCTTGGGTTAGATTGGGTTAGCACCTGGTTAGTTTCCTTTTCTTGAGCCCCCGTAGCGAGCAAAGCGAGCGGAGGGCCATCCAGATCAACCAATAGGAGAGGCCGATTTTGATATAGTCGGCTACGCTTGTAAAGGATCTTAAAACGCCAAGGATTCGATAACATGGAAAGGAATCCCTCAAAGCTTAATCCGTTTGATATCCTGGATATCTGGGATAAGTGAATGTTCCCGTTAGAGGGAGTGCGAGTGCCATAAAGCTAAATCATAATAATAATAATAATAATAATAATAATAATAATAATAATAATAATAATAATAATACAAGACCGATGGAGGAAATGGATTTGAGTGATGTGCATTTGCTGGTGTATTGCTGCGCGTCAGTTAGCACGGAGCAAATATTGCCGAGACGAACCACAACTCTCCCATCTCGCCAAAAACCCACTCGCCCTCCCTGGCAAAGACGACTAGAATCAGATATTGAAATGTTAAGAGTAGACATAGGACGATTGACACAGGTTGTAAACGGAAATAGTACGCTAAAACTTAAAAATAAAGTAAAGTTAATCCTCATTAAAAATAAGCTGCATACGAAACATGATAATATAAATGTTAAACCTGAAGAGTGTTTAGATACATTAAAACAAAAATTGGCTCTGAGAGCAAGTAGATTAGCCAGATATAAAAACGCGTTTAAACGTAAAAATGATAACAGATTGTTTTATTCAAACGAAAAACAATTTTATAGAACATTGGATAGCAAATCCGGTCAGGTAGACGGTGTGTCTGATAGTCTTCCTACTGCAGACAAACTGGGGAAATTTTGGAGTAATATTTGGAACGTCCCTGTGACACATAACCCTGAGGTGAGTTGGATAAAAGAAGAGTATCAGAGATGTAGCAATGTTGAAGAAATGCCGTTTGATAAAGTTGCACCTGAGGATATTCAGCAGGTTACAAAACATCTGCCTAATTGGAAATCTCCGGGTGTAGATAAAATACACAATTTTTGGTTTAAAAAGTTAACGGCGATCCATGATGGGCTGAGCAGAAACTTAACTGAAATTGTTAGAGGTTAACAAGATATTCCATCTTTCTTGACGAGAGGCATAAGTTACATGTTGCCAAAAAGTAACTCTACTTCAGATCCATCACAATACAGACCGATCACCTGCCTACAAAATTTACAAAATTTTAACTTCATGTATAGCTACCAAAATAAATGCGCATGTTGAAGGTAATAACATAATTGCTGAAGAACAAAAGGGGTGTAAGAAAGCGCATAAAGGGTGCAAAGAGCAGATAATCATTAATTCTGTGATACTTAAGCATGCTCATGTAAAGACACGACAGCTTCATTGTGCCTACATAGATTACAAAAAAGCGTATGATAGTGTGCCACATTCTTGGTTGATTGAGTGCCTGCGTATGTACAAAGTTAGCCCTGTCATAATTGAGTTTATAGAAAAAGTTATGAAAAACTGGGTGACTTCGTTAAATTTAAGATTAAATTCCAATCAAATAAAAACATGTGATATAAGAATAATTAGAAGAGGCATCTTTCAGGGTGACTCCCCAGTCCACTGTGGTTCTGCCTTGCGATGAATCCCATATCGCACATACTCAATCGAACTGAAATTGGTTACAGGTTTGATGCTAAGCCAAATAAAGAAGCCCAGGCAACAATATCCCATTTGATTTATATTGATGATCTCAAGATTTTTGCGCAATCAAAAAAAAATTTTTGAAAAACTACTTCATCTAACTTCAACATTCAGTAAAGACATTGCTATGCAGTTCGGATTTGATAAGTGCAAAGTAATCCACTTACAGAAAGGTAATATAGTACCAGGAGAATGGAATACTAATGAATTAGAAAAATTTATGGCGATGGAGCAAGATGAGTATTATAAATATTTGGGGTACCGAGAAGCTAGATTAATAGATACCACTGGAACAAAACAGCTATTAACAACCGAATATATTAAAAGACTAAACCAGATCTGTAGAACGCTACTCATGCTAAAAACCTTACTAACGCGATTAACACGTTTGCTGTACCAATTTTGACGTACTCATTTGGAATTATCAAGTGGACAGACACTGATATTGGTGACTTACAAAGAAAAACGCAAGTGGTACTGACTCGTAATAAGTTGTGGCAAAGGCAAGTCATCAACTTGAGAACATTCTTCCATGGGAAAGCTGAAAAAAGTGTGATACATAGAATTATTTGCAGAGCTGATGTAGGTTTCAGCCCGTTGAATCTCATAGATAAAACAGAAAGTCCTAAAATAGATCACGTAAAAGAGCAAATAATGGCTTGGGAGCACAAACAGTTACACTCCAGGCATCGTAATGATCTAAAAGCAGACGATGTTGATGCTGTTGCCTCAAACGGACGGCTTAAACTGGGAACGCTATTTCCTGAGACAGAGGGGTTTATGATGGTTATCCAAGATCAGGTTATTAGTACGCTAAATTATAGAAAATACATTATAATAGATTCTGCTGTTGTTGACTAATATCTACTAGTCATTAAAAAAAAGAACTACATAGCATTTTCTACTTGCTGCCGAAAAGTTTTCTACCTGTTAAAAATGTTATGGTAACATTTTTATTTACTATTGGTAATATAATACCAAAGTATATGTAAACTAGTAAGTTCACTCAGCGGTAAATCCTTTGATGTAATTCAGCCACATTCTTTTATATCAAGTGACAACTGGAGATGACCGATGCGCTGCGTAAGTGTCCGATTGATTCGCGTGGCTTTCTCTAGTCAGAGATGTATTCAGGTGATTGTATGGACTCGTACCGAAAGACCTACTGAATGCCGGCCGGTTGAAAAATCAAGTGAAACTGAGCAAAGTTGTAAAAATATTTTCATAGAAGGAAATTGAAGAAAAATTTGCTATCCGTTTGTCATTTTTAGGTGATATCACTGTTGCTATCTCAGAATCTAACAAGAATTTAACAACACTGCAAATCGGTCTTGGAAAGGCATCAATAATGGCAACTTTCTAATTTAATCAACTTTGTAGCTTTGACCGTTTCAAAGATATCAATAATAGTGGAATTACCTAAAATTTATTTAAAAATATATAATAATATAATACTTCGGAATCTCATTTTTACTACACTTCTTTGGTTCCATGAAAGTATTTTTTCAAGGCCACGTTATGACATGGTTTATGTTTTCGTCTCGCGTTACGGCATTTTTGTATCGTTGATTGGACGACTAACCAAAAGTAACCAAATCTATCAAAATTGATTGTATCGCATCGGCACCGGCACCGGTTCAAATGACTACAATAAGCTGAGACTAAGTGAAACTAACCAAAACTTGATTCGACGATTAACCAAAACTAACAAAATCTATTAAAATTTATTATAACGTATCGTAACGGGTTCAAATTACTAAAATGAGTTGATACTAACTGAAACTAACCGAAAGTTGATTTTGGGACTAACCCAAACTAACCAAATCTATTAAAATTGATTATAACGTATCGGAACAGATTCAAATAATTAAAATAAGTTGAGACTAAATGAAACTAACCGAAAGTTGTTGACGAATAACCCAAACTAACCAAATCTGTTAAAATTGATTTTAATGTATTCTGGAAAGCTTGAAATGACTAAAATAAGTTGAGAATAAGTGTAGCTAACCGAGAGTTGATTGAACTACTAACCCAAACTAACCAAATCTATCAAAATTGATTATAACGTATCGGATGACTAAAAGAATTTAAGACTAAGTGAAACTAACCGAAAGTTTATTGGAAAACTAACTTAAACTAAAAAAATCTATTAAAATTATTTATAACGTATCGGCACCGCATTAAATGACTTAAATAAGTTGGGAATGAGAGAAACTAAACGAAAGTTGAATCGACAACTAACCCAGACTAACCAAATCTATTAAAATTGATTATAACGCATCGGAATCGGTGCGATTGAAATAGTTAAGACTAAGTGAAACAAACCAAAAGTTGAATCGAGGACTAACCTAAACTAACCAAATCTATTAAAATTGATTATAATGTATCGGAACCGCATTAAATGACTAAAATAACTTAAGAATAAGTGAAACTAACCGAAAGTTGGATCGACGACTAACCCAAACTAACCAAATCTATTAATATTGATTATAACATATTGGAACCGCTTTAAATGGTTGAAATAAGTTGAGAAAAAGTAAAATTATCCGAAAGTTGAATCGATGACTAGACCAAAGTAACGAAATCTACTAAAATTGATTATAAAGTATCTGAACCGGTTCTAATTACTAAAATAGGTTGAAACTAAGTGAAACTAACCAAAAGTAGATTGACCGACTAACCGGATTAGGTTTGTTAGTTCGGGTTAATCGTCGATTCAACTTTCGGTTAGTTTCACTTAGTCTCAACATATTTCAATCATTTGAACCGGTTCTAAGACGTTATAATCAATTTTAATAGATATTATTAGTTGGGTTAGTCACCAAATCAACTTTCGGTTAGTTTCTCTTAGCCTTAACTTATGTTAGATATTTGAACCAGTTCCGATACGTTATAAAAATTTTTAATAGATTTGGTTACTTTGGATTAGTCATCCAATCAACTTGCGTTAAACTTCACGTAGTTTCAACTTATTTTAGTCATTTGAACCGGTTCGGATACGTTATAATCTATTTTAATAGGTTTGGTTCGTTTGGGTTAGTCGTTGATTCATCTTTTGGTTAGTTTCACTTATTCTCAACTTATTTTAGTCATTTAAAGCGGTTCCGATACGTTATAATAAATTTGGTTAGTTTCGGTTAGTTTGGGGGCGACTACAAGCATCTTTCGACTAGCTTCACTTAGTTTCAACTTATTTTAGTCATTTGAACCTGTTCCGAGACGTTATAGTCAATTTTAATAGATTTGATTACATTGGATTAGTCGTCGATTCAACTTTCGGTTAGTTTCACTTAGTCTTAACTTATTTTATTCATTTGAACCAGTTCCGGTACGTTATAATCAATTTTTATAGATTTGGCTATTTTAAGTTGGTGGTCTATTCAACTTTCGGCTTGTTTCACTTAGTCTCAACTTATTTTAATCATTTGAACCGGTTCCGAGACGTTATAATCAATTTTAAAAGATTTCGTTAGGTTGGATTAGTCGTCCAATCAACGTTCGGTTAGTTTCACTTAGTTTCAACTTATTTTAGTCATCTGAATCGATTTCGATACATTATAATCAATTTTAATAGATTTGGATAGTTTGGGTTAGTCGTCGATTCAACTGTCGGTTGGTGTCAGTTATTCTCAACTTATGCTAGTCATATAAAGCGGTTCCGATACGTTATATTGATTGTATGACATTTGGTTAGCTTGGGTTAATCGTCGATTGAACTTTCGGTTAGTTTCACATAGTCTCAACTTATTTTAATCATTTGAACCGATTCCGTTACGTTATATTCAATTTTAATAGATTTGGTTAGTTTGGGCTAGTAGTCCAATCAACTTTCGGTTAGCTTCACTTATTCTCAACTTATTTTAGCCATTTGAAGCAGTTCCGATACGTTGTAATCAATTTTAATAGATTTGGTTAGTTTGGGTTAGTGTTCAATTAACTTTCGGTTAGTTTCACTTATTCTCAACTTATTTTAGCCATTTGAAACGGTTACAATACCGACGTCATTATCAATTCTAATAGATGTGGTTAGCTTGGGTTAGTTATCGATTCAACTTTCGCTTACTTTCACTTATTCTCAACTTATTTTAGTCATTTAAAGCGGTTCCGATAAGTTATAATCAATTTCAATAGATTTGGTTAGTTTGGGTTAATCGTCGAATCAACTTTTGATTAGTTTCACTTTGTCTCAACTTATTTTAATCATTTAAATCGGTTCGGATACGTTATAATCAATTTTAATGGATTTGGTTAATTTGGGTTAGTCATCCAAACAACTTTCGTCTAGTTTCATTTAGTCTCAACTTATTTTAGTTATTTGAACCGGTTCCGATACCTTATAATCAATTTTAATAAATTTAGTTAGTTTGGATTTGTCCTCGGATCAACTTTGGGTTAGTTTGGGTTAGTCGTTCAAACAACTTTCGGCCAGTTTCACTTAGTCTCAACTTATTTTAGTTATTTGAACCGGTTCCGATAAGTTATAATCAATTTTAATAGATTTGGTTAGTTTGAGTTTGTCGTCGAATCAACTTTGGGTTAGTTTCACTTAGTCTCAACTTATTTTAGTTATTTGAACCGGTTCCGATACGTTATAATCAATTTTGATAGATTTGGTTAGTTTGGGTTAGTCGTCGATTTAACTTTCTCAACTTATTTTAGTCATTTGAAGCGGTTCTGATACGTTATAATTCATTTTAGTAGATTTGGTTAGTTTGGGTTAGTCGTGGATTAAACTTTGGGTCAGTTTCACAGGGCCAAAATATATTTAATATTTACAAAGCATTCCATTATCGTTATATAATATGTACTTATAAAAAAAATCTGACACCTAGACGATTTTTCTGGTCTTGTCGCCTCCTTCACCTAATTTTATCAACATATCTCTTCACTAATCCGACTATAGATTTTTCCTATTTGCCTTTGTATTTTTCATTGCTTCGTATATATTTCCACCGAAGTCCGAATAAAATATTAAAATAGAAATAAAATTAAGGATTTTCACAAATCCGACTCTGTTCTGAACACTCTGCTTACATACGAACGACTGATTAAACTAAAACGCTCCACATGCTGCCAACAATCTGCGGATTTTCGGCGGCTGGCAGAAAATATTTGGGGGAGTGGAGCTACTAGTTTGCATATACTTTGATAATACTACCATTGCAGAAAAGTGTAACATTATTTAATTGAATCTCCAATGGGCGGTTCACGTATTTTGATTAGTGAAAAGCCTTGGGTTTTGCCAAGGAAAAAATTATTTGCTGAACAATGATTTCATTGATAATTTTCAAGTCACTACTATACTTTGTTCAAGTTTATTTAGTATGTGATGGTGCTTTGCATTTTTAACATTTTCGAAATTTTTAAAAAAATTTATTTTTTAAATCACAAACTATATTTTTTAAAATACTTAATATAAAAAGCTATGTAAGTAGCATCAAATCTTTCTACATCCAAACCAGTTGACGCTCAAATAACTAACATTATGTTGCAAGAGAGATTATATGCCATACTTTTATTATTTTATAATAAATGATATAAAAATATATAGCTCAATATAAGCTCAAATACAAAAATAACACTAAAATGTGTGCCAAATTTTGAAATCATATAAATTTAAATACGTTTTGAATATAAATTAATTTATTGATGACAGAAAACTCATTTCAGTGAAACGATATCCCAGAAATTTATTATATCGACTTTTTGTGGATAATTTGCTAGTATGCAATATGCAATTAAATGTGTTGTGAGATTTGTCTGGCCATAATAATTTTGGTGACTTTGCACGTGTTGTGATATTTGCACGTTTTAATCACTCTTCTGCAATATATTTTTAATTTTACACATGATGCAGTGTAAGGCTTAATTAACGACGTGCATATTACCTAATACTGATTGATGGTTATAACAGTAACAGATAAATTATTAATACTTTCACCACTTTGCAAACTCCCTCAAAATAAGCTAACAGACACTTTAAAACTGAAATATTTGAACAATTTATTATAAAATTTATTTTATGAAATCAGTTTATTTATTAGTAGATAAGCCTACAAATAATATTGTTAGTTAAAAATTTAATAATATAACCAGAACAACTTAAATCCTCTGTATGTAACTAAACATAACATACATTTCTTTAATATCTAATAAAATGTATGCAAATTAAGTGACCTGCCCATGCATATGCTTTATGCATGCGTTGTGACAACAACAATTGCGTTATCTGTGGAGAACTGAAATTCAATAAATGACTTTATGTGTCGGAATTTCTCTTTTAATTTAGACTTTTGATTCGTAAACATCTTACGCGGCGGTATGAGAGTAAATCTCGGCAAATGGGACGGAAATGTGGGGACGGAATGTGTAAACCGACGACGATGACGGCCGCGATTGCAGCGACTCAAATGGCGCTTCTAAAAAGCTAGCCGCTAGGGCGGTATTACATTTTCATTATATTATATTCGCAGTGTATTTGGATCCATAGCACAGCTTATTTTTTAATAGACGGTTGAATTTAAAATAAATATTCGCATCAAAATCCACGACAAATTCGTCCGAAGCCACGGCTATCGTCCTAAAAAGGTCCTGAAATTTCGGTTTTTTATACAATTTTGCCACTTAAAATTCTTTTTAAACGGGCTTTAGACCATAAAAAAGCATATTTTAAATTAAACGAACTGTCAAAAGTATTATTCAGGTGCCCAGACGTTTAAAACAATATTGAGTCATGGCCCTCTTCTGAAATTTGCACAATTTGGTTATCGACTTTCCCAAATCAAAGGTTACCGCCCCAAGATGACTAGCTGGTAGTGAATAAGCTGAGTCCATACGTTGATGTTATTCCTGGTTAGATTTTCGTGTCGAATTTGTGCAGTGAATTAACCCACTCCGATTGAAGCTGCCCGTAAGTATTATTAAAAAGTCCTAACTAATAATATAAATGTGCATAACTAATATTATAAATGCGAATGTGTTTGTTTGTTTCTTACGCTTTCACGCATAAACTATTCAACCGATCATCATGAAATTTTGTACAGATATTTTCAAGAGTATAGTATAGGATAGGATATAGGACATTTTTAGCTTTTACCCGCGGTTTCGCTCGCGTTCATTTTTACAGTTAGTTTAAATCCTATTTTCCACGCGTAAACTACTTATTGTCACGGCTAGCAACTATCCGAATGTTCTTGTGCTACCATATAGAACTGGCCTTGCCGGGTCTATGTATGAGTCATCGCCGAACCATCCGCGAAGATTCAGGAACGCTGGAATTATCTCGATGCCCTGGTCGAGAATATTATAGAGTGCCTCGCTTCTCCGGGAGGCAATTGTACATTCCGTACATGTATACGGCACCTAGCACTATCCCATTGGTTGGATTTAAAATTTCAACCAATTAATCTTCGAGTGCTATATGCGTGTACGGAATGTAAATCGGTGCCATCTGCACTTACGGAATGTAATAACAGTTTATTGAGCAGCATGTCTTTGCAGTTCAGTGGAACATTATTAGCAAGCCTGGTGGCGGCAGTAGTTAGATGCTGTGCTTCTGATACGATGCTTTGGTTTGACTCTGAGTTCGATTCCCGTCAGTGGCAAGCGTTTTTTTTTAATTTTAAGGTTATGTTTGTTCCTTTTTTTAAATTTGGGGTAGTTTGGATTAGTTTTGGTTAGTTTGGGTTAGTTTTGGTTAGTTTGGGTTAATTTTGTTTGGGTTAGTTTGGGTCAGTTTCGGTTAGTTTGGGTTAGTTTCGGTTAGTTTTGGTTAGTTTTGTTTGATTGCACCCCGGAGCGAGCGAAGGGCCATGCATGAAGTTAACAGTACTAACTACAAACCGCTGTTGGAAGACGCTTGTCTTTAAAAGACACCTCTCATCCTTTCCGAACTTCTACCATACTCTTTGAAGCTTTCGGAAAATACTTAGGTATACTGCAAAGGTATTTGTTGCATTCCATACCTGAATATGGCACCGAATTACATTCCGTACACGATTATCGCACCCGCGCGTTGATTGGATAGAAGTTCAAATTTTGAATGGTTTGACCAATAACAACACTGAGGTGCCATATACATGTACGGAATGTTGCTTTAAAAACTGATCTCATCAAGCAGAAAGAAGTATTTCCTTATTACAAGTACAAACCCGCAGTCGTGTTGGAAAACCCAAAGTATAAGCTCTACTTTGACCATTCCATCCTTACTGATAAAACCTTATGCTACAATAGACCTGACATAACATATGTAGGTAAACTAAAAAAAACAGTATATCTTATTGATATTGCAGTGCCTAATACACACAATCTACAAAAAACAATACTGACTAAAATTGCTAAATACACGGAACTCAAAGAAGAAATAATCCGTATGTGGAATATGAAAGAGGCATTTATAGTCCCCATAGTGCTCTCTGCAACAGGAATAATTCCAAAACGTTTGCGGAATTGTCTCAAATTAATTGACCTTCCTGAAACACTGTATATAAAATTGCAAAAAGCTGCAATCTTGAATAGCTGCAAAATTGTCCGAAAATTTCTTCAGGAAGATGTTGATGTAAATAATGAAAGAAATCGCAAAATAGTGAATTGAATTGAAAGCGTTATTGCTGAGCAATAAGATAAATTTGGCGTGCCACTTGCTTTATAAGCCGTATACGTCAGACAACACCAGCTAGTGCAAGTTTAAGCTGAGAATAGACAAAAACTGTGATAATAATAATAATAATAATAATAATAATAATAATAATAATAATAATCCTGCATAAATAAACATTTCTATATATGTTGACTGCTCTTTTGTGGATAATATGCTCCAAGCCTTTTGTTATATAGTCTTAGAATCACTTTTTCTAAGCATATGCTAAAGGGCTGGTATGGGAAAGTGGTGGAAATTTCTAGAATTTTTTGTCAGCTCTTTGTTAAATAAATTATGTTTAAATTAAGTGTATGACCATGTCCGACACTCAAGCCTTTTGTTATTTAGTCTTATAATAACTTTTTCTAAGCATATGCCAAACGGCTTGCGTGAGAAAATGGTGTCAAGTTCCATACAATTTTCCTGCAAATTTTGTATGTTTTGAAAATTTTAACTCAAGCCAATATTGTTAACGGATTCTTAAATTCATAAGTTTTTATTGCAAATAATCGTTGATGGGAAAATAACTGAAAAACGGAAAAGAATTTTCTTTTAATTTTCCGACCCCAAAATCTACTTATTCATTCGGGCCACATAAGCCAATAAGCCAATTCGGGCTAGTGATGATGTACGTTTTCGTACTTTCGAGGGGCCTGTGTGGAAAAATATGTCAAAATTTCGATTTTACGTTAATAATGGTGAGCCCAACTTAACTATTAAATATAAAAGTGGTAATCCCTTTATCACTAAGGTTTAGACTGTAGTTAGGCAATATGGTGTTGATACCCGACACAGTATTGAAGCCCATAATGTAGCTACCACGAGCAAGTCAAAGAATTTCCAAAAAAAAACGATTAGTGGAGAATGGTGGGCGTGATAAACTACACTGCTATTTCCTAAATGTGGGAGGAGTTCGTACTAAAATTAGGGACTTCAGTCATAGTGTTAATTTGTGTTTATACGATGTTATAATTCTCGTTGAGACCTGGTTGACCGGTGACCACAGTGACTCCGAATTGGGCTTTTAAGATTGTCATGTGTTTCGATGCGATCGTGACCCTGCAAGTACGGGTAAGCTGAGAGGGGGTGGTGTGCTGATTGCTGTGCGTAGTGAATTGAGATCTGGACGAATTCGCTTAAGTCCATCAACTGTTTAACACGTTTCTGTGGAGGTGTCATGTGGTCCTAGGAAGTATGGGTTCGGATCGGTATATGTGCCCCCATCTAATTTGTGGTGACTTTAATCTACCGAACTGGCAGTGGTCTCGTTCTAGCGAGGGCCTGGGTGTCGAGTGCCCCTTTTCCTCGCCGGCCAATACTGTTTGTTTGTTGGGATTAATTATTTTTTGGAAAAAATATTAATGCAGTTGTTGAAATTTTTTATAATATTTTATATGATGTGCTTGATCAGTTTATGTCACTCAAGCGGTGCAGGTCAAGTAATTTTCCAGTTTGGTTTTCGGGGGAGCTTCGTGATTTGGTGGTTAAGAAAAAGATTGCTCAACGTCTTTATAAAGAAAGTGGTTCCAACCATATTTATAGAGTATTTTCTACCCTGCGGGAAAGCTGTAAGGTCCTTCAGGCCACTTGCTATACGAGCTATCTAGATAATATAGAATAAAAAATACATACTGATCCCAGGCTATTCTGGCGACATATTAATAATGCACGCAGTACCGATGAGTACCCTAACTCAATGTTTTTGGGCGATCAATCGGCAGAGGGTGGTGAACAGATTGTGAATTTGTTTGCTAGGCCTTTTTCAGCCACTTATACCAATGAGTGTGTTCAGGTTACTGATTTCGTACCGAATAAGACTGTAGATATCTCATCTGTGTTTATAACAGTGAGTGCTGTTTTTGATGGTATTAGCGATATAGGAATGTCCAATTCTCCTGCTCCAGATGGCCTGCCACAGGTTTTTATGAGAAGTTGCATTTACTTGTTATGTAAACCTTTGCGTTTTATATTTAATTTATCACTTAACGACGGTTATTTTCCTGATTATTAGAAAACAGGCTCTTTGACTCCTGTTTTTAAATCGGACCGGCTGATTTGGACATGTAGGGATCTTATTGTAGATAACCAGCGCGGTTTTGCAGAGGGAAGATCAACCCTGTATAATTGAAAATAAATTAAATGCAATTGAAGCCATGATAACTGATTCTGATCAAAGCATGCCGTATGTATGAAACCCATCATTAGAAAAATAACTTTCGAACAGAAAAGATATCTTGGTTATTTAAAATCATAAATACAATATTGTTTTCTGTTTGGCTTTATTGCATCATTTTAACCCACCATATTTCTTAATATAGGAATTCCAAATGTTTTAAAATTTTAATTAAACGTATTAAAAAGAAACAAAACCAATAAATGCTGCAATAGGTCTACAAAATAAATGTGATAACTTGATAACTATTAGATATCGGACATATATGAGGTCTTATAAAACGATAAATTTCATAATATTTTGAAAAGGACGAATATAAAAACAATTATATAAATAATAATATATTTTCATCCGTCTAAAAAAACGTCAACAAGGTTCAAAATGTCACTAAAATCTTTTTAAATACTTAAACGAAAACAATCAGATCATTTCTATCTAAACTTATTTAAATATCTACTGCTTCGTTAGACAATAGGAAAACTACGCCTTAAAACCCAAAATTTTTAGTTTTTGGTGTCGGCGTTGTCGTGGATATGATACTGATGATTATCGCGTGCATGAAATTATTATATCGATGCTGATTAAAAATTTCGACTCGTTTGCCAATCAAATGATTTCTTACGGATGAACTTTAAATCATGTTTGCATAAGGCTCATCTCTAGTTTATACGGGTTTTTTAGTGTTGCCATATTTTCATCCTTTAATTATTTGCCTATATAGCAGTTCGACAAAAAGATATAGGAATATTAAATTAATTTAAAATTAAATACCAAGTGTACCAACCTTGAGGAAAATGAATTATTAATCTCAATAGACGTTTCACTCATTGTGCGCTTCACTAATAACAATTGTTACAAAATTAAAATTTCTGAAACAAACTCTATAAAACTCGGCAAGAAACTGAGCTCAATAATTATACGACGTAAAGTTTAAATCGATAATAACTTAGACTTTATCTTAGACCCGATAATGCAAAATTACCATTTGTTTCGTTATCTACAAAAATGCTGTATCAGTCCGGAATAATTTGTTTTGCCTAACCTCGATCACAGCATATTAATTTAATACACATA